>VDFB02069354.1:0-68807 GCA_007258455.2 Sequoia sempervirens
GTTGTTCAACAAGATCATACTCCTTCCCACTATTCAAAGAAAAATAGGGAGCACTAGGCAAGATGGGGTTAGGAAAAGGTAAAGATGCAGGGAAAGATTGGCACATTCAACTCAATCCCACATTATGGGCTTACCGAACTAGTATCTGAACGCCAACAGGAGCAATGCCATTTTCTCTTGTCTATGGAGATGAAGCCATCCTACCTTTTGAAGTTGAGATTCCATCACTCAAAGTATCACTAAAAGGTCTCATAAGAGATGATGAATACAAAGTTTCCCTCCTCCAAGAACTAGAACTTCTTGATGAAAAGAGACAATGAGTAGGTGATCATTTGAAAGCCTATCAACAAATAATGTCTCGTAGCTATAATCACATAGTCAAACCACATACCTTTTAGGTTGGTGATCTTGTTCTAAAAGAGAATCCACGTAATCAACAAGACAGAGAAAAGAAGGGAAAGTTTGAACCTAATTGGTTGGGTCCATATGTGGTCATAGCAGTGTATAGTTCAGAAGCTTACAAGCTGTCAATGCTAGAAGGGGACCTGTTTGATGAACCCATCAACAACATGCACTTGAAAAAGTATTATGTCTAAAATAGTGATTATCATCCAAAAAAATTCCTAAAGAAATTAAAAAACATCAGAAAAAGTCTTGAAAAAAATGGTTACCTTGGTGAAAACCTGGCAAACAAGCATCTCGGTAATGACCAAAAAAAAACATAGAAAAATGCAATAAAAACAAATAGTGAAAATATGGAAAACATACACTATTTGTAGCTCTCCATATATTAGATCATGTTTTGCACTAGGCTTTCCTTTCATGCATTTTTCCTTCATCTTAGGATCATACCAGCATCATGTTGTCATCATTTTCCTAGAATGATAACGTCTTACCATGGCTTGATTTTTGATACATATCCATTTCACCAAGTTGAGTCAAATATTGGGGGAAAAACATTGACATACTCTGGGCCAGCCAACCTTTAGGTTCTACTAAAACAGCTTGACAACACTATAGAACTAGGTCATGCAAACAAACAATCAAAACACATGAACAACTATCCAACCATTGACTCATATCACAATGATATTTTTAAGAGAATACCATATCATGACTCATATCCAGATGATCTAAAATCTGAATAATGATTGGAATATCAGTTTTACATTTTGAACAAATGGTTGTTTGACTTTTCGATATGATCCCTCTAAAGCACACTCAATGATGTACTGAACTAGAGTGGCAAGGAAGGAGGATGATTTTTCTTTATCTACTGTCTTGAGGTTAATTATTGATTTGATGCAAATATGTCAGGAAGCATGATTTTCAAAAAACATATCATTGATGACAGTTCCACATTTGCATCAGAAGGTGGTTAGTCTTTGCCTGTTTATGCAAGAAATGCTCAGTTCATCTCAGTTCAATTATACCTCGATGCTTTTGTTTGCTTGCTATATCAACAATCATGAAAGTTGTTCTCAAGTCATCATCAATGCTAATTTCCTCTATGATTCTTGTACATACTTCCAACATTTTATAAGGCTCTATGATGATTCACAAAAAGATACCCGAAGGCTTAATGAACAGTTGGTTTTGTAGTTGCATTTCATTTAGATCAATGTATATATTTTTCATACTAGATTCACATTTGAGTTTCACATTTGAGTTTCACACAAGGCTGAACAGATAAATCAATGGTTTTCATGTCTCTTTGGATTCTATGTGGAGGACATTTGGACTTTTTTTCATCCTCATTTCATTATCATTTCATCTCTTTTCATTACATATCATGGGACATTCTTTTTTTTTTTATTATCATCATTTCATTCTCATTTCATATAATTCATTCATACATTTAACCATTTTTCATTGTTATTCCATTCATCATTACATATCATTTTGATTTTATCATATCATCTCATTTCATTACATTGCATATCATTACATCACATTTCATTTTTTTCATTACATTTCATTTTTTTTCAATACATTTCATTTTATTGCATTTCATTTTCTATCATTCCATATCAGTTTAAATTTTCTCATTTTATCATTATGTTTTCCATAAACATTTCAATTTTATCATTTTATCATTTCATTACATTACATTTCAATCGTATCATTTTATCATTTTTCTGTTTTTCCATCTCATTACATTGTATCTCATTTCATTATTTCATCATTTCTCATATTCATCACATCATTTTCTCATCATTATCATATCCTTATTATTCATCTAATTATCATTTATCATTTATCCTCTCATCAGCTCCTATCACTCATTTTATTTTACCATCACATTTTCTCATCTTCTTTCATCTCATTTTATATCATTTCATCTCATTTCATTTAACATTTCATTATTTCATTACATTTCATTTCATATCATTACATTTTATTTCGTTTTATTATTCCACCTCATTTTATCCTCTCATCAATATTTTTTTCATACATTTCATATCATCTCCTTTCATTACATCACATTGAATATCATATCACGACATTACATTTCATATTATCATTCTACATCATTTCAATTTTATATCAGTATATTTCATTCTCTCTCATTTCATAACCTAACATTTCATTTCATTTTATCTTATTTTGTCAATACATTACATTTCATTTTATCATTCCATCTCATTTTACCATCATATTAAAATATCATATAGAAAAATCATTATATCACATCATCATCATTTATAACATTTTGGAAATTCAAAAACACCAAAATTTCATACAAACATCACATTTCCACATCATTAATAATTCATATCATATCATATCATTCCAACACATTGCATTTTTTTTTACCATCATCATCCACTTGCATAAGATCATTAGTACACATCATATCATTTCATTGCATTATCATCATCATCTCACATCATCCTGTAAATCATGTTAGTCAGTAAATCATAAAAATCCATATCTCATATCATCATAACAAATGCAACAGATCATCAAAACTCATCACCATTGCATATCATCGCTCATCAAAAATATATACAAATTTCCAATGTCCAATGTCCAATGAAACTGAAAAGTCCAAAGAGTCTAGAAATGATACATGATATATGATCCAAAATCAATATACATGCTCCAAAGAATATGAGATACATCACATAAAATCCTACATACATCAATCACGGCTAACTGGTGGAACCCCCCAATGAAGCTAGTCTTGTAGATGGTGGCCTACCACTAGCACCTACGTCTGGATCCCGATGAGGCCCAGTAACCCCCATGCTATATGTACCTATCCATGACCTACTCTTGGTCCTACTATGAGACCGTGGGAATGGATCTCTACGCTCAGTAGAACATAACTCCTCATATCGGACTCTATAGTACTCTGCCTCCCTTACCATCTCCATTCCCTCTGTGATAGCATCCCATAAGGATGCACTCTCTATAGTGCCCTTGAGCCTCTGAGCAACGCCCTTGGCCTCCATTTCCCTCTGTCTAAATGCATCCCTCTCTAAAATCAATTGGGCTATCTGTGGGTCTAGGGAGAGCTACGATACCTATGCCTGTGCCTGTGCCTGTGCTTGTGACTATGCCAACTATGCATGTAACTGTGCAACCAATCCTTGTGCCTACACTAACTAACTCTACAACTACACCTGATGTCCCTGTAGTGTTTTCACCTGGGTCTGCAGGGTGGCTATCTATCCCTACTGTGATGAGGATCCAACCCTGGTCACTATTCACCACCCAATCCCAGTCCTCAGCCGTAGCATGATATGTACACCACTCAAAAAATTTGGCCCCAGCCTCCTTGGTACCTGCCCCTCATCTTCGTTGTCATCCCCATCAAAACTATCCTCCTCTCCACTCTCCTCCTCATCTCCCCCAACCACTATTGGCTCCCCACCTACCACATCATCTTGCCTCACTACCCCTAGTTGTGGTACTACCAAAATGGGTGTTGGCTCATCAAGATAGGTAAAACATGGAAAGGGATGTGTATGATAATAGACTAAATACTCGTCTGACATACCAACATCAACAATGTCTCATCTATCATCCCATGCCTTGGGAGATAATGCCATGTACTCTGTATATGTAATCTAATAAGAGATACATGGCCCCCATCTAGCCTCATCTCTGCTTTGTGCATATTGTACAACCCACTATGGCATCCCCTATGTGAAACCATACTATTGTTGCACTTGTAATGCAAAAAATTTGTCAATGATAAAAGGGATCCTCCCTATCAAAAACTGAAGGATACCTACAAACGGAATCTCCAGGTGATCTATATCCTGGGGCTCACAATCAAGGTATGGTTGCCATACCACTACATCCATATCATCTATACATCGTCTCTAGTAATCCACCTTTCTCAGCTTGGGTTGGACAAGGAACATAGCGTATGCATACACATAGGGTATCCCTAGTGGCCTCACTCGGGGACAAGCTAGTCTCGTCACAACAATATGCTCCCATGCTCAAAGTTGAAGCAATGTCATGCTGCAAGACAAACTAGATGCACCCCTGTATACCACCTGATGAAGGTCATGATATAAGTGAGCCAACATGCAGCTCCCCCAGGCATATCTCTGAGGCTGTACAAGCATCTGCTCCAAGATCCTTCCCCATCCCACTGATAGTCCCTTTGACCAGCAATCCAAACAAAGGAGACCTCCAATGAATGCACCTAACACTGCAAGCAAGGTAGGATATCCCCTAAAATTGGCCCATGGTACCCAATACCTAGCTATGTGCTCATCACCCTAGACTCTCCTCAAAGCAATTGTCCCACCAAGCTCCTTGTGATCATAGAACACAAGGGCACCAACCACTGGAATACCTAATATCCTATACATGTCCTCTAAAGTCATAGTCACCTCACTAGTCAGAAAATGAAAGGTGTTGTGCTCTGAATGCCACCTCTTTGCTAGTGCAGTCAACAGTCCCCTGTTGACCTGAATTGGTGGCATGGCCAACAAAGATCTCAAACCAAATGTCTCTATCAATGCTACATCATTAGGTTTCAGCTTGGCTATCCTATCCCATCCCGCTGAGTGATGCTCCCTAATCTAGAGGTTTTTGAAAGCCTCCTATTTTTGGTTACCACAAGACAATCAATCAGCATCACATCAATAATTCAATCTCAAATCAAGCACACTCAATCAGACTCATATCTATCTATGACCCATATCAATAACACCTAATCAATTAGACTCTTGTCTATCTATGACCCATATCAGTAACCCATATCATTGATGGATACTCATCAGACTCATATCAAGTGACCCATATCAATGCACAATATATCTATCTGAATATCACATCAATCTGCTCTACCATCAATTACTATTTGTTTTCTTTCTCAAGAATGCAAATTTATCAGCAATCAAAACATCATCCTATTTGTATTTCATGTCACAAATGCAAATATGTTTTAATAAATCATCTACTATTTTTTTTCTATTGCAGAAAGAAAATTTATCAAAAGATATATCAATCATCCACTCTTTGTTTTTTGGAAGACAAAGTTATCAACTATTTACTCTTTGATTTCTATTTTGAGAAACAAAGTTATCAATTCTTTCCATATCAACATGATGAAAAAACAATTTCTCTATCTATTGACCAAGGAAGCAATATACATCATAATTTTTACATCACTCTCATCAAATCACATATTCTGTCTATTTTAACTAGATGTGCTAATCTGCAGACTCTATGCGCTAAAACTTATATGCACTATTATGTGTCCTGGATGCGCTAGAACCCACATGCACTGTTCTTTTCCTGGGATGCACTCAAATAGGTCCTATATGTGCTATTTCCCTATATGCACTCAAACACTAAACCTAAGCGCTACTTGACTTACTAGAAGCACAATTTCCCTATATGCACTACTATTTTTCCTCGATGCGCTAAAAACCTAATTTTCTATATCTTTCCTATATGCGCTAGTCTTTTCATCAAATGCACTAAACTAATTTTACACTAAAGTTTCAAAATCTATCCTATATGTGCTACTCTTTTCATTGAAAGCACTCAAATAGTCATCGAAAGCACTAAAAGTTTTCTAAATGGGCTAAAACAGAATTTTTAAACCTAAATACGTGGAAAAATAGTACAATTTGATATCAAATGGAAAAATCTGAAAGCATACAAAGTTGGATTAACTTACCGGTGGTCCATACATAGCTGGCCTCTAGTATTGGTGGGATCTCTTGAATCTATCATGATGATATGGAATCTCCATGTTGCGAGGTCACAGTTAGAGCTACAGGATTCAAAAAGTCAAAAAGTGCAAATCACTTGTCTTTTTCTATCTTTTTACTTTTTAAAGGTCAATCAAAGATAAGTTTTGTGACATTTTTATCTTTTATCCAAATTTGACTTTATTTTCACACTAGGGCATCTTTATACATCATTTTTCGCGAGCTAAATCACTAAATTCACATCAACGTCAAACTCTCTTCACCAAATAAAACAGTATCAACAACTCATATCATCATCAATGATTTACCTCTCGAGGGGGCATTATTAATACTAGCAACATCTTTTGATCATAAACATATCAAAATTAGATTAGGGGCATATTTTTTGCAAAAGAGGCATAGTCAAACACAACAAAGTTCGAAAGCAAGAATATTTTCTTTGAAGCAATGTGTTTCACACGTTACTTCAAAGAGGGGAAAAATGTAGATGCATAAAATTGGTCATATCTGATTAAATAAATT
Source organism: Sequoia sempervirens (assembly GCA_007258455.2). Taxonomy (NCBI): domain Eukaryota; kingdom Viridiplantae; phylum Streptophyta; class Pinopsida; order Cupressales; family Cupressaceae; genus Sequoia; species Sequoia sempervirens. The sequence goes on from VDFB02069354.1 coordinate 6,711, forward strand.
TAATTATATTGTTCATTCAAATTATTCTTCTGTCATAATTAAATAAATCAACTTTTATTTAACTATTTCATATTCATGTGTCCACTTGATTAATTAAATAAATACACTTTATTTATTTTAATTAATTATCAATTTTGAATTTAATCAAGTCTCTCTAATTTAATTACATTTTAAAATATTTCTTCTAGTTAATTAAATATCTCATTTAATTAATTTCATTTACATACCATTTCTTAAAAAGTTTAATTAAATATCTTCCATATCTTTTCAAAATCATAATTAAATATTTTATTATGAAATCTTCCATTATTCTTCAAATCTAGGGTAAATATTCTATTTTAAGAAGAATCCTTGTGTCACCCATAAATAAATAATTGAATTTAATAATTCATTATTTATCTTCTTCAAGATCTTTCCATAATCTCACAAAAAGGATGATTTTTTACAATTCATTTTTATCATCTTATCTTCCTGCTTTTGCAGAAAAGAAAACAAATCTTGCTTTTTGCTTTATTCTGCTTTTCTTCACTCTCATCCATCTTCAACCATTTGATCTACCAAGAATTTTCACAATCGTTGATCATATCCACCAATGAAAATCTTTTGAAAACTCTATAAATAGCACTGTTGATCCAAGAAAGGGTTACAACAACAACAACACACATCAGAGTAATTAGAGACTAATTGCATTCTAGCACTATAGGATCATAATTTCATTATTCATAGCATAATCAATAGTCTTTCATTTTCAGCAATCATGTTTAGCATTAGAATAATCATGTCTTAGCCTTACAAATTACATGCATTTCATATTCAATCTTGTTTTCTAGCAAGAATGTTCATTGAGCCTAGCATACAATCTGAGTGCCAGCTAGAATCAATGAAAATACTGGAGATAGAGGACGATAGGACAACATCGATAACATGATACTAAGTTTGAAAATATTTATTGTTTTCATATTTTGTTCTTGATAATGTCTTATTGCTTTGATTGATTCAGATTGTTTTACATGTTTAACATTCACAAAAAATGACCACACAGAAGTTCTAATGGCTAATGGTCAATATACCAAGACTGATAGGTGGCTTAGGTTCTTCTCTATCATAGAGAAGTTGAATAGATTCCTCTTTAAGGGAAATTTTGGTGCCTTCTCATACACCATGGAAAGTAGGATTCTTCTTTGTTTGGGATCAGATCATTTTTTGGTTCTTCTCAAGTTTACTGGTAAGAAAATTCCAATCAAATGTGCCTAAAAATTTGAGTGGGTGTGGCTGAAGGATCCAAATTTCAAAGCCCTTTTTTTCCCAATGGTAGGTTGACGTGGGGGTGGATGTTTCAAAAATGTTCAAACTCGCCATAAAGTTGAAACAAATTAAGCACAAATTGAAGGAGTGGAATAGGGTGTTTTTCAAGAATATTTTTGAGGAAAATTTGAAGATCGAAGAAGAGTTGAGGTTGTTGAATGAAGAAGAGTTTGGGCTTGGTAAGGACAATGCCAGGTACTTATAGGAGAAGGAGTTGATGAAAAATATAGGTGAGATCTTGTCAAAGGAGGATATTTTCTAGCACCAAAAGTCTTGGGAGCTCTTGCTTTATGAGGGTGATAAAAATACAAAACAATTTCACAACTCTACTAAGGTTACGTGAGAAATCAATAGAATTTCTTGTATCAAATCTCTGAATGGAAGGACACTCAATAAATAAGAGGATATATTTGAGGTAGATGTTTTCCTTTTTCAAAATCTCTTGAATGAGTGGGAGGGCTCCAAGTTGGTTGATCAATAGAGAATTCTTTGGTGTGTCAAAAAAATTATCACAAATGAAAAAAAGTTTTTGTTTCACAAGTGATTCATAGAAGAAGAGATCAGGATTGCACTCTTTCAACTACATCCAAATAATTCTCTTGGTCCAAATGGGTTCCTGACCTCCTTTTTCTAGCAATTTTGGGACATTTTTGGCCCAGATGTCATGACAATGTTGTTAGAGGACTCAAGGGAATTGGGTAGGGTTCTAATGAAGTTCAATAATACTTTAATTGCCTTAATTCCAAAAAAGGAGAAGTTAGAGAAGCTAGAGAAATTTTACCCTATTTCTCTGCAATATAGTTTATCAAATCCTGGAAAAAGTGGTTGCTAACCAAATTAAGGTAATTCTCCCTAATTTAATATCTAAGGAACAAATGGGATTTATGCTAGGCAGGTCAATCTTTGATGAGGTGATTATAGCCCAAGAGGCCATTCATTCAATCACAACCATGAGAAGGTAGTCAATTCTTTTGAAACTTGATATTAAAAAGGAATATGATAAGGTAAATTGGTGGTTCCTAATCAAAGTCATGGATGTGTTCGATTTTCATTCTTATTGGCTCAATTGGATCCTCAATTGGATTACTTTTGCAAATTACTCTGTGTTGGTGAATGGTACTCTATAAGGCTTCTTTGGAGTGTCTAGAGGGCTAAGGTAGGGTGACCCTCTTTCCCCATTCTTATTTATCATTATGGAAGAAGTGTTATGAAAATAAATTACTAGGGAGGATGAGTTGAGAGTTCTCAAAGGTATTAAAATTACTATTGGGTTTTCTTTTGATACTTATAAACAATTCACCAATTATACCATGTTTTTTTGTCATGTGGGGTTGGTAGAGGCAAGGGTCTTCAAAAGGATACTCTTAGATTAATCCAAGGCTTTTAGGTAGGAGGTAAGTTTGGATAAATCTAAAGCATTTTTATTCTTTACTAATCCCACTTTGGAAAAAAAAATCTTTCAAATTCTCAAGTTTAGGAAGGGTAAGTTACCATGTAAATACCTGGGTCTACCACTTGTGTCTGAGGTTTTGTCTGATAAGCTTTGGGATCCATTGGTCATAAAGGTTGAAAAAAAACTATCCACATAGAAAGGTAGGTGGCTCTCATGGGTTGGGATGCTCAATTTAATTAAGTCAATCATGGTGGCCCTACCTATTTACATGCTCTCTTTCCTCCCCCTATTGGGGGGTGAATAACAAAATCAATCAGAAGATGAAGAATTTTTTTTATGAATAGATCCCTCCAAAAATCTTGGGGGTGTGGAACATTATATGCAGTTGCAGGGATTTGGTCTTGAACCACCCTTCTTGGGATATCAGGGATGGTAGCTTGACTCTCTTTTGGGAGGACTCCTAGGGCAATTTTAGCAAGTTGGTTGAGAAAGACACCTTGAGGAAAGTTAGGGAATTCACAAAACAAGTATGGGGTAGTCAAGTAAGGGATTATTTGGATATAAAAATGGTGGATGGTCACTTGGAATGGCAATGGATATATCCCAAGTAGTTGGGGCTTAGTAATATTGATATTTTGGCCTTTGAAGAAGCCCTCAAGGGACTCGCTCTTTGCATCAAGGATGGTCGTGATGTTCTAAGGTGGTGTGGCATGGCCTCAGGTGCTTACAAAACTCAAGAAGGTTATAAAATTTTGATAAAGTAGTAGGAGTTAGCTTCAATTCTTCCAAGCATGTTATGTTGGAACAACAACTACCTTCCCAAGGCTAGTATTTTTTCTTAGGCATCAATCCAAGGTAGAGTTTTGACTACTGATGGGTTTCAAAAACTTGGGTTCTTTGGCCCCTCTAGGTGTGTGCTTTGTAAATTTATAGAGGAAAATGGAGATCATCTTTTCATTAATTTCCCCTTTACTTCCAAATGCTAGAATTGGCTCTATGCAAAATTGAGCTTGAGTAAAACATTGCCAAACAATCTAGTGAGCTTGTTCAGAAGTTGGCCAATCTTGTATAGTAATTCAGTTCTTTCTGGCCTTTGGTGGTCATGTCCCTCACTCCTCCTATGGAAGGTGTGGAAAGAAAGAAATTGATGCATCTTTTAGAATGCAACAATTCCATTACCATCTTTTCTCAATAAGGTTGAAGCTTGTGTGATGGAGTTGGTAAACTCAAGAACTAATAGGGTGTACCAATCTAAAACTTTCTTTTCTAGTTGGGATGTGAAGATGCAATAGAATTGGAACAGCTTGAAGGTTCCCTCTTGTGTTGGCTCTGGTGGTCTCATGGCTCAAGAGGAATAGAAGAACATCAAATGGCAACCCCCTAATCATGGATAGTATAACTTAAATTTTGATGGGGCATATAGGGATAACCTTGATAGATCAGGGGCTAGTTGCATTGTAAGGAATTGGATGGGAATTATGGTTGGAAAGATTTCTCAACCTATTAACTTGGGAACTCATAATGAGGTAGAATTGTATGTGACACATCTCAAAATCAAGCTATGTGTAAGACTTAAAATGAGGAACATGGTAATCGACAGTGACTCAATGGTAATCATCAATGCCTTGTGCTCAGGGAAACTTCAAAATTGGAAATTAAGGGATTTTCTTGAAGTTACATTGGATTCACCTAGGGAATTTGAGAAGTATGTGACCAATCATATTCTTTATGAAGGGAACCAAGAATCAAATCTCCTTTCAAACCTTAGGGTAGACAAGACCTCTCTGAAAGATATTATCATTCTCGAGGGTGCTACTTGATGCAATCTTACATGGATGGATGGGTGGGCGCCACTCCAAAATGGAATGTGTGGAGTGGTTGTTGAGTTGGAAGGTGAGGTGCCTCTTGGATTTGTGGGGTGGTGATATTCTAGAATTTTCAATGTGGAAAGTAATCATGCCTTGATATTGTCTACAATAGCTAGGTCTTATCAAAAAATTGTGTATTATTCAGGACTTGTAGCAATCAGTTTTATTGGTACATTTTCTCAAGGAATGAATATAAGGTGGTGTGATGGTTCATTAAGGCAATCCCATGTTGGAAATCTAACAATATTTTGATCCTCTTTCCACCTTGCTAATAGTTTTATTTGGTATTTTTCTTGTTTTATTATGGAAAGGTTTATTTTGCAAGTCTTAGTAAAGGAATTGGACATAGGTAGAATGGACACCCCTATCTAGCTTCTTAGTTCTAAGCATCAAATTGCCTTTTTGGGTCTGGTGACATCACTTCAGTTGAGATGAATCATTCATTACTTGGATTATCTTGCATTTTCTATGATAAAATGCATTAAACAAGGAAGGGTTTCATGGTGGGTGTTGAATGTTACAGGATTGATTCTAATATTTTGTTGAGGATGTTGGTTGGGTTTTGGACATGAATTTTTCAAAGGCTAAGGCAAAGGTGATTATGCAACATTTTTTTAGGAAATATTTTCTCATGGGGCTTGAGGAGTCCTTAGTCATGACCTCCCTAGGCATTAGTATTTCTCACCCACGTGACTTAGAGCTCTTGGAGAACCTAGAAGTATTGGTGAAATTCTATCCTTTTCTCTTGGACAATAATGGTATGGAGCTAGTGGAGTATTGTCATTTGGCTTTAGCAGGGGTGGAGTTCTTGAAAAAGAAGTTTTGGTTGGTGGTGGTGTAGAATTCATCCTAGAAGTATGAGTTATGTGATTTTTCCTAGAATAATATCTGCTAATTGGGTTGGGTGTGCATCTCTTTGTTGTGTTGGGTGGTGGCTTGGGTTTCAATTTTTAGGGAGTATATATCTTGGTCTAGGCCAGTTGTTTATGCAGTTTTAGTAAAATGTAGTAGCAAAGTCTAGTATACATATAGCTAGTTCTATTGGATTCTAACCCTATGTGGTAATTTTGGTTCTTGTCTGGTCTAGTTTGGTTATCAATGGTAGTCTTTGTTGCCCCTTAGTCATGGGCTAATTTTGTATCAATTTTTTTTTATATTAATATAAAAGCTTATCTTTCCTATTAGAAAAAACATAGTCAAAATGTGAAAAAAATACATCATTGAATAGCCAAGAGAGAGCTTAACATTACCTAGGTTTTTTTTACTCAACCTTCAAACATGTGCAAACCTAATGGTTAGCACAAACAAGATAATGTGAAATTTTTGAAGAATATGCAAAAACATGTTTTTATATGTTGGAAAGGCACTCCAAGCATTTGGGTTGGAAATCCAAAGAAAATACAAGCCAAAGGCTTAGGGATTCCCAAAGCAAGGTAAAACATGAGTGTTTTATAATGCACTCACATTTTGTCATAGTTTTGACATAACACAAGTGCATTATAATGAAATCATGTCATGCCTTACTTTATTTTTTTCTGTGTGTTTTTATAAATTTACTTTTATTATATGCATCTTTGTATTTTGTAAAGCAATTTTTTCCTTTCAACATTTTTGGTTTCCAGCCCTTATTTCCTTTCCACTTCGGGATGGTTCTATGCTCGAAGGATGAAGACTGCCATAAAGGTGTGCAATGTGCCACATGGTAGCTATTCATCTTTATATATATATATATATATATATATATATATATATATATATATCATTTTCCTTTTGGGTATGAACCAAGACACATGTCAGCTTGATGGGGATTTTCTTCAAAACAACTCTCACAAATTCTAAAATCACCCTCTCACTTGACACATCATCTGTTTTTGTTAAGTAGTCTATAACTTCCATGAAAATATATTTTGGGGTAGAGTTCATTGGAAACACAACATATGTCTTACTTTTGGGGTGGAACGTTCAAGTCAACATCATCAATCTACATAGCTGATTGATCTGATTTTGTGAGGCTGTGTTAAAATCCGATTGTCTTCTGACAGTTTATCTTTGTTAAAACATCTAAAACCATTAATGAAGCAATCAAGAATTAATTAGTGAAGATTGTTGCGATCTAATCAAGATCTAAGATTTGATTGTGAGCTATCAAATTCAAGCATCTGGTAGTTTCTTCTTCTAGATTGTTTGTGGTGGTGTCCTCTTCTTTTGGCTATAAATAGGGGTAGCTAGTAGTGAGTAAAAATTTCTAAAGTTTTCTTCAAGAAACCTTTCAAAGAATATAGATAATGTTTTAGGGAGTTCTTTTTCTCAAAAGTAGAAGGATATTTACATAATAATGCTATTATCTTTGGCATGTTATATTTAACTTAGACTATCATCGGGTTGTCATCCAACCTCTATTTTCAATTTATATATCATAAAAATTTCATCTATTTGGGAGAAAAGAAATCTTTGAGATTGTGCATTCCATGGCCTTTGTCAAATTTCTTTTTCATATTTCATCCATATTGAAAACATTGTGTTGAAAGTTTTACTTTGATAGTTCAGATAACTAATTTACATGTTGTTAGCTTCTATGTTAAATGCTATCTGTTAGAAATTTGATTATGTCCATGATACTCTTTCATTTTTTGTAAAAGGTGTGTCATTTTCATATTATACTGCATAGGAGGAAGAATTATGTAAAAGTATGAGTATTCTTTTTAATCTTTAGGGTTTTTTCTTATTTTTGATTGAACCTTAATGGATGCTTCCCATAGGGAGATTTGAAAGACTATATTGTGCTTTAATTAGCCTCTTCTACTCATTCTCTTCCCAACAATGAAGGTTATGTGGCATTATGTGTATCATATTAGTTGTAAGAAAGAACTAAGGTTTGAAATGTTTTAAAATCTTGGTGCATCACCTTTCTTATGTTTTATTTTCATTTCTTTCTACCCCTTTTTCCCCCAAACACAAAGAAGAGTCATCTTTCATTAAAATCCCAAAGGTCATTTAGTGAGGAAAAAATTGGTCCCCCACTCACTAAATTTCCCATAAGTTTGTTTAGAGAGGCACAAGATTTGATGATCAACAATTCATTTTCTAGCACACCCAGTAGGACTAATTTTTTTTTCAAACATCTGATTAGAAGCCAAAAATATTTCTTAAATCAGACCAAGAAAAGAGGCTGGAAATTTCATTCCTAAAGTTCAAACAAGAGTATCTTTCAAAGGCCATTTCTAGTATTCTCAGTTACTTGCCTCAACACTTAGGACGAGAAGACTTACATGTTTCATATCACCTATAAGAAACAACTGGGTAAGGAGTGTTAGCCCACAATCTAGACCCTTATCTACTCCACTAGGAGGTCAAACCTTCCAAATCAAAATACTTATCCATATAAATCTATTTACAATGGATCATATAAGTGCTCTTGCTCCTAGAAATTTTGTAACCTGGGATAGTGATAACCTGGTACAACCATGTAGGCCCCTATATGTATGGCCTGCCATACCCACCAATGCTTTTAAGGCAATCCAAAAGCTTTCCAAGGAGGATTTTAAGACCCCTTCCAAAAATCTCCAAGATATAGCAAAGTTATGCAGAGTACATAACATTGTAGAGGAGAATGTTTCTCTCAAGTTACTAGCTATGTCTTTCAAATGAAAATCCTAGGATTGGGATAGGTCTTTAGCTTTTGGTTCTATCTGCTCTTTGGATCAACACGAAGATAAGTTGTTTAAGCACTTCTTGGAAAAGGGAGACTGCTCCTATTGTAGCAATTTATCACCATCAGGAGGGCCCCACAAGAGGCCATGAGTGACTTTAACAATAGGTTTCAAAAAACATAGAAAAGGATTCATGTAATTGTCAAACCTCTAGAAGCTATGCCATTCATGTTTTATCTAAAGGCTTTCAATTCAGACATCACAGTCATGATACAATCTATGGGAGGCGATACCCTACCCGATGCATACAATTTGGCTATGTGTGTAGAAAATAGTCTGATTAACACTGGGAAGCTCTTGCCATCACCACTTATGCCCATGTTCATGGAAATGTCTAGTGGCCCCCAGGAAGAAGTAACTCCTAGTGCCTCCATTCCATAAATCAGCATGTCAGTTGTAACACCATCCATGTACGTATACCTAGAGGACAACCAAGCACATCAAGATCTTCATAATTAGAAGTAAACATCAAAATTATGAAGAACCTCATGCAATCATTTGCGAATGAGCTAGTCTTGATACAACAAAAGCAAGAAACAACTCTAAAGCCTCGATTGAAGATATATCAAGGAGGAATGCCATATTGTCAACAAAACACATATCAAGGAGTTCTAAAAGGAGGGAATCAACAACCAACACCTACAAGTTAGATAGTCCCAGTCACCATGCCACTTCAAACAATCAAGAACAATTCAAGTAAAGATTTGGTCTCAAGCCAAAATGATCTGGCAGAAGATGCTAATGTGTGGTTCTTCCCATGTAGTGATAACCATATTCCCTAGAATTTTCCAAGAGTAAATTTTCAAAAAAAGATAGCAGAGCAAAGAGGACAAGGCATGTTTTCAAATGCTGAAGAATATCAGTCTCTTGGAATGGAGAAAGACCACTTCAAATCACAAATGCAATGGATCTCCTTAAATAAAGAGTTGGATATCACACTAGAACAAGCACTTTTCTCTTGGATGGAAGAAGAAGATGCAGTATTTATGAATGATTCTCTGATGACTAGTGCCCCACAGGTGTATTCAAACTATAACAAAAGGTCCAAAAGAAGGCTCACTAGATAATATGTACAATGAGCCCTGCAACAATCACAACCACAAGTAAAGAAACCCTTACAAATTTGACACACTCAATAGTCACAAGCCCCACCATTGCTAGAGAAAGAGGTAGAAAAAGCATTGGGCCCATCCACATTGGATTGGAATTTCCCGAAGATGAAATAGATACCATCATTCAAAGCCAAGGTTTTTCCAATAAAAACATTCAATTTGGTCAAACAATTGAAGAAGGCACCTGGTAATATATATCTATGGGATGTTATAGAAATTTTAAAATTGAAGAAGAGGGAAAAATACTATGAACAAATGCATTCCCACTATGCAATCAAGATAGAGACAAGGAGCCCACATCGGACCCCCAACCTTTGGGATCCACAACATATGTAAATATCATGGAAAATGCAAATGAGAAAGAAAAAGGGATCATGCCTAAGAAACTGGTCAATGCCTTGAAACTTAAGTACGAACCTCTTGAAAAAGGGATCATGCAATTAGATAGGAAGAAGGTCTCGATCGTCGGCTGTATCAAGGATCTGTCTTTAACCCTCTTCTCATATCTAAGCCAAACCATTACACAAGAAGTGGTCATGATAGACATCCCCCTAGTGTTTGGGATGTGCCTTTTAAGGGACTTTATATCAAATCTTGGTGAATATCTAGTGCTCAAATGGTCCCATTTAATATTATGTAAAAATTATGGGGTAAAGATGAAGATCCTATCTAATTCCTTGCACCCTAAACATATAGTAGACAAGACAGTCTTATGTTCTGAAGTAGTGCATACCTCCTCAAAAATGGAGACGTATTGTGTACAAATGTTAGAAGACAAGGAGGACACAAGTGATAAGACCTCTCAAGAGGAGGCCCTCCTTAATTACTTTATTTACTCTTCCCCATTCCATAACTTACATGCTACTAGATTGGGTACCTATGTGATCTTGGACAATGACCAAGTCTTCTTGAAATTGGGAAAAGAGTAGGAAGAGTCTAGCAGACCTAGCAACAATAGTCTATAGACATTATATTTTGATGATACCAAATGTAAGATCAGTTCTGGAGCAGGCATTCGACCAATATACTAGACTAGATTAGAGACCGTCAAATATTTTTGCTTCCATTTTGCATGCTTGAATAATGATGTTGAGTATGAAGCTTTGGGCCATGGTTTTTTTCTTGTGGAATGGATGAGTGTGAAGAGAGTACAAGTGTTTAGAGACTCAAAGTTGATCGTAAGCCAAGTCTATGGACAACTAGCTAAAAAAATGTAAGAATGAGGTCTTACAAACATAGAATATGGGATTTGATTGAGATCTTTGAAGCTTTTAACATATAGGTCATCCCACGATCCCAGAATATCATCATTGATTGAATGGATTTGATTGGTTCAAATTTTGATCCAACTCCTAAATCAATAAGAAAATTGAATGCAGTGTAGACCATCATCTAACTATAAATTCTCGAAAATGAACAGAACTAGTAGGTATTTTAGGACAACATTCAAATTGTTACTTTTTTACAAAAGTCATAGAAAGCTTTTGATCATTCATGGTCTACGGATTGAAGAGCTACAAAAGAATAAGTGATCCAATTAAAGGGCAATAAGCTCCCTCAAGGTTTGATTTCTCTTGAAAATATTTTTGATTGCAAAGATCCAAGGAATAGCAAACAAAGATTCACTCCTGATGCAAAAGACTATGAAGATCTCAATGTTGGGAATGGCAGAAAGCTAAAAGTTAGAAGAGACATCCTGTAGAAGGATAAAGAGACATTGAAAGGACTATGTTCTAGATACAACGGGGTCATAGCTTGGACCTATGATGATCTAGAAGATATGATTCATGCATAATCCAACACACTATTCACTTGGATGAAGGATCAAAGCTCATCTAACAGAAACAAAGTCTAGTCAATCCAAAGGTTGAAGCACTAATGGCATAAGAGCTTACCAAATTAATCAAATAAGAATCATATATCTGATCAAACATTCCACCTAGGTATCCAATCTTGTACTAGTGCAGAAAAAGAATGGCGATATTTGACTCTATGTGGATTTTAGGGACTTGAATAAGGCACTGTTAAAAGATGACTACCCTTTTCCCTTAGTGGAGTAGATTCTTTAGACCATGGCTAGATGCTTTTTTGGGTTATAACCAGGTATAAAACAAAGAGGAGGACTAGCACAAAATAACATTCACCAATAAGTGGGGAATGTTTGCATATGTAAAAATTCTCTTTGGACTCTCTAATGTTGGTGCAAATTTTCAGTGAGCAATGGATATCACCTTCAAGTGGCTGGTTAATCAAATCATCTTAATATATCCAAATGACCTAACTATTTTCTAAAAATCTAACAATGATCATTTTGATCATCTGGAAAAGGTCTTCTATAAATGCCAATAGTTTAGGATTTCCCTAAATCCCAAGAAATGTGTCTTTTGGGTATTGCAAGGCAAGTTGATAGGTTTTTTGGTATCAAAAGAAGGAATAGCCATAGACTCCAAAAGGGTGAAGTCTATAATAGAGCTACCACTATCAGTCAACCAGAAGGGGCTATAGTCCTTTCTAGGAAAGATCAATTTCATCAGTTGATTCATTTAAGAATTTGCGGGCATCACAAGACCTATCATGCTAATGTTGAGGAAGAATTTAGTGTTTAAATGAACTACTAAAGGAAATCTTTCTTTCGAGAAAATAAAGGAAACCATTTTTGCAGCCCTAGTATTAGCTAGCACAAACTTCTCCAAGTATTTCTTGCTCTATGTCTATAGTGGCCAGCATAACATAGCTTTGGTACTCACTCAGAAGAATAAAGATGGAATCAAAGAACATCACATCACATTCCATTATAGAACTCTCAAAGGATATGAAACTAGGTACAATATTGTTGAGAAATAAGCCTTTAACATTATCAAAATCCTTATGAAATTTTGACACCTAGTATCAGCCAACAAAATTACCATCCTTGTTGCCCATCCTAGTGTTTGGGAAAATATCACTGAAGGAAAGATAACCAAAAAGAGGGCCAACTAGATCACTAGGATCTTGGAATATGATGTAGACATCTGACCAACCTGTAGTTTAGAAAAATGGATCTTTGGACATTTCACACTCATTTGGGTCCTTCTTGGGGATTTTGGCTTAGTTTTTCCTTGATTTAGTGTTGTAATGTGGTTAACACATTCACATTAGGTCTTGTTCCCTTGTAAACTAAAATGATTTTAATGGTATCTTACCTAGGTGTTGTAAAGTGTTGTAACACACTTTCACACTTTTCTAAGGTCTTGTTAATATATTTCACCTAAATAACCTCTTTTTTTCATTTACCAAGCCTTACTGCTAAGTGTTGTAACACACTTTCACATTTCTCTAGGCTTGTCATTAATAATTGGGATTTCTTAAGCTTTAATTGGTACCATTTTACATCCACATCCCTTATTTAAGTGTATTTTTGAGAATAATCTCGAAAAACATCATTTAAAACTTAAAAATCTCAAAACCCACTTTAAATTCCTAAGGTGGGACTCATTCACCATTCTGGGCGAATGAGTCCCCTTAGGTGAGATCCATTTTCCTAATATGGAAAATGAGTCCCCTTTAACTCAAAATTATAGTGGGTTTTTATTCTCCAAAATCTAAGGTCAGCTTATGATGTATTTTCGGAAATTATTACATAATTGAGTATAAATACAAATTTATTTCTCTCATTTTCATACCTAGTAATCTTAAGCATTCAAGTGAGTTCACAAGATATCATTGATAATTTACAAGAGCATTCAAGGTATTTCAAGGGAAGATTATCAAGCTTGCAAGAGCAATTTCAATCATCAATCGTCATGTAAAAGACTAGTTTCATCATGTTGTTTTAGAGATAGTAATTGTGGTGTAGTATTTATGAGCATTACATTCAAGATCCATCAACATCAAGCTATAGTTCAAGTCTACATCCATTGGAGCCATTACTTACATGGTTGTAACATCTTATTTCAAGGGTTTGGTGATTTTTAAGATTTTCCTTTGTTCATTCATCATTTTACTTTCATATTTTATTTCATTTCAAGGGTTTAATTACCAACACAGGGTTTGACCATGACAAACCCTTATTCTCTAACCCCACAACCATTTTTCCCTCTCTTCATATGCGTTTTGTAGGGTAGGTTGCAAATTTATCATGGAGCAAGATTGAAAAAGTTTTCATCAAGTTGTCAAAGCTATTTAAAGTCATTAAAGTTGCAAACAAGACTTGGAGAATATTTACAGGTTGAATTTGGCAGTTTCAAACCTGGATCTAAACCAGGAGTAGAAGAATGGACTAAGGGCTACATATTCCAATTTTAAATCTCCATAAATCAAGAATATTTATTTTCCATTAGTGGCAAATGAGCCCCATTATATGAGTCTTACAGAGATTTTTGCAGATCTGAGTACCCATTTGTCTAAAACCTATTTCAACACTATTCACCCAAAGCAAGACTAAGCCACCCAACTTGGTGTATGAGTCCCAGTTGGCCTAAAAAGTAATAAATTTATTATTCTAGAGCTTCATTCCATCTCCCTCCAATTTCTAGGTGCACACTTTCAATCTCATAGTTTTTGGTTACATTCTATTTGCATTCTTAAGTCTTTTTGAATATCACACTATGTTTTCAAACATCTTGCATTTTCTAAGTTTATATTTGGTGGTGAACCCCTCTTATCTATTTTTCAGCCTCTAGGAAAATCCCCTTTGATAGATTTCAATCTCATTTGTATTAGAATCTCAAGGGTTTTTTCTTTAGTGAAACACTAAGATTTTTTTATTTCTCTATTTTTAGATCCAAAACTCTAGAAGTGCAAGAGATTCCCACTACACAAAAAATTTCATTTCATTTTGGTGAATTTTCATTTAGAACATCATATTTTTTATTTGGAGTGCATTTGAGTTCTATATCTAGCTTGCATTAACATTACATTTCATTTTTCATTACTTAATTTGCATTCTAGGGTTTCAAAATTTGCATTAGTGAAAATTTCATTTAGCTTGCATTAATACACTTAATTTCATTGAAAAAAATAAAAAATTGCATTTTCATCACATATTTGCATCAAAAAACATAAAAATAATAAAAACCAATTCTAAAATTCTAAAAAAATTCAAAAACATCAGTACCTGGACTCATTCACCACCCTTGGCGAATTAGTCTAGTTGCATATTTTCCACTACATTTTTTGGCATTTAGTCTTCATTTTTTGTGTTTCTATTTTCTGTGGTTGCATTTCTGTTTCTCTTTGTATAATTTTTGTTTCACCTAATTCACTACATTTAGCTTAAGTCCAATCATCTTGTGCATTGCTAAAAATCAAAATTACATTATTGCATAGCTTAGAATCTAAATTTTGTATCATAGATATGTTCTTTGCTTTGGTCAACTTTGAATGTCATTAAAATCCTTAGTGGATGTGTCTAGTTGTACTTTTAGAAATGATCCTAATGAAGTTGAACTCACTCATGCTCACTCAACTTCTAATGCATGTCCTCGTCAAGATGTTGACATCATTGGAGAAGATGATGATAACATGAATACATTCTTAAGTGATTGTCTTAACAACCTTGAAGATAACACATCATTTCACCCATCAATGAGACAACCAACTCCCCATATGATACCACCACTTGAGATGTTTGGTTACTTGCATCCTAAAACTAATGCTTGACCTAAACAAGGATGTGACACAACAAGTGAACATAGAATTCATCAAATTCTAGAACAAATCCCAACTGATGAACACACAAAGTGGATAGGTTATCAAGATCCACCCCATAATAGCAAGGCTCCTAGAGAATATCTAAGGCTTTGTAATGATGGAATGGTTATCTTTGATTCTCCCCCGATCTGAAAACCCTTCTTCCTAGGGAGAAACCCTTGAATGATAACAATGACAAGGATGAGAGGATCCCCTTGAGTCCTCCTCCAACTAAAGAAAAGGGTGAATCTAGCAAATGCTAGAGGCCTTAAAAATTAGAAAAACTAAAGTTTCCTCTTTGTCCACCACTTGAAAGTGAACAAAAAAATAAAAATTATTCTCAACCAAGGATTAATACTATTACCACCTATGAATAGGCTGGTGCTATATCCTAAAGATGAAAAATTTCCAAATTATGCATATCATCGAGTTCTTGGACATAATAGTGATGAATTTCATGCATTGAAAGAAATATTAAACAGTATCATTTTGATGGTAATAATTGCTATCCAATGATCACATAACATACTCTCCTACTCTTTTTCATGTAATAGTTGTAGAACATTATCTTCTCACTATTACATGACCTTTTTCCCATAACCTAACTCGGCTCATTCTTTTCTTACACTTAGTGGGGAAATAAGTTGTTAGCCTTGTCCTAGTAATGGATATGTCATTGTCCCTTGAATTCTTCATCTACCATCCACTTATCCATACTATCATTGGGAGGTGGATTATTTTCTCATTGGTTGAATCACGTTTTCCTTACTAGCTTTTTGATTTATTTATTTTTCATTTTATTTTTTTGTAATTGCATGTGCATAATGTGATGCCTCGTACTATTCTATTTGATGTTCCCTCTCTTGATTCTTCGACAATTTGCCTTCGAGAAAGGGGATTGGCGTGACGTGAGTTCGAGGTTCTTTGATGATGGTGACGAGATGACGGAGGGTCTTCGATGGCAGATCTTTGATTTTCGATGCCGATGACGGAGGCCCGATGGTTTGATATGGCGGTGATCGATAATCTCGACGCCGGAGAAAGACTTGATGCTTTACGGACGGAGAGCCTTTGATGATTTATTATGGAACCCGAGAAATTTATGTTGACTCCAGGCGGATTTTGACGCGATGATTTTTCTTTGTGTTTTCCTTTGGGATAAAAGGTGTCGAAAGATTCATATTTCTTCCATGTTGACCCAAAAGGTTATTTTCCTTTGTCTTCACTCTCTTTGTGTCATTATTCTAGTTCTATGTGTATTTGGGGGATGATGATAGTTCTGAGCTCTTCTACAAACATTGCAACAACAAACATACTAATCCCAAATCATAGATCCCTTATGTGTTTGGGGTTTCCATTTTGGCAGAAACCCTTTTTTTTCTTTCTTTTCCTTTCTTTTACATAAAAAAGCTTTACTCTAAAACATATGACTTTGCATAGGGTTTTCCAAGTTGGATCTCATGTCTTATTTCTTGTTTGCATTTTTTATTTTCTACTTTAAAGTAATTGCTCACAATATGTTGTTAGCAATTCCTTTAAAGTGGGGGCATACCTTGGAATTATCCTTTTGCATTTTCCTTGTCATGGTTCTTAATGCAACCTTCTTATTTCATATGATGTATTTTTCACTTTTTAGACAAAATTGGGTGTGATGTCCCTCATGAGCATGATCTATCTTAGCATATTGCATTCCTCTTGGCGGCTTGAAGTTGCACACTACATCCCTTAAGATGTGAATCTCATATTCTTTGATTGGTCCTCTCTTGGAGACATTAGGCACAATGTTCCCTAAGCTAAGACCTTGCATGAACTAAGAAAGACCCCTTTGAACATTATTTAAATATTGCATTTTGCATTTGTTGTTATATGGTCACCTTGCACAACACAACTTTCATTCCTGTGGACCAATTTTTTTTGTTCATGAGCTCCAAGCATATGAATTTTTTCTTGTCTCATGAAGGTTGAAAATAATTTTCTTGTGCAATGCCTTATTAAAGTTATCAGGAGGTATAACTTTGGTATGGTTGACCAGGAAGCCAATCTGAGACATGACTTTCCCCATAGCCACTTGCATGTGTGTGTGAGTGTATACCAACCATGAGTGTATGTTTCTCACCCTTTTAGGTCTTCTCCCCGAGTGGACAACCATGAGCTCCATCGCTTCAAAGTGAGTGTGAATTTATGTTGCCTAGATCTAATCCACATCATGTTGGACAAATGATCGAATTTTGATTTGATTACTTTGTTTCACTCTCTCTTTTTCTCTCTCTTCCTTTTCTTTTGCATTGTATGATTGGCTTTTTCACTATTCTTGATATCATTTTCATGTGTGCTCATTTTTCCTTATGTTGGTTTGTCATGGGGTCTTGATCTTGGGGGCTTGATCACCCCTCTTGATTGTTTTTGTCTCATCTTGCCAACATGGGTGCATTTGGACCCCTCTTGATGTGTGTTTTTGTCTACTTTAGTGTGAGTTTGAAGAAATTTCATCCTCTCACTAAAGTGGGGGCTTAATGTAGTGTAAAAAAAGGACTTTTAGACATTTTCATGCTCATCTAGGTCCCTCTTGTGTATTTTGAATTATTTTTTCCTTTATTTAGTTTTTTAATGTGGTTAACACATCCACATTAGGTCTTGGGCCCTTGTGAACTTACAGGATTTTAATAGTACCTTACCTAGTGGTGTAGGGCACCATAGGCCTTAATGTGGAAAAATTGCAAAGTGTTATGTATTTTGGTTTTTTTGTGTTTCAGTAATGCTTTTGTTTGTAATTTAAGACCATTTGTGATGTTTCTAGCTCAGTTGGGTTCAATTATGTGAAAGTTGCCCATTTTTACAAAAAGTTGCATAAGCAACTTTTAAATTTTTGGTTTTTTAGGGAAGTTGAATGGTTATATTTTCAAAAGATGATTGTAAATGATTATTTTTTATTTTTAATGGATTAGATAAGAATTTTTTAGGTGAATAAAAAGTTCTAGTGTACATTTGGAAGATTGAACATCAATAAAAAAAAAATTCCTGTGTTTTTCCATTGAATTTTTTGCTATATTAAGTGGTATGACCCTTTACAACATGGAAGTGTTCAAATTTTGATTTTAATTCATGGAGTATTGAATCCTTTTTCTTCTGCATTTTATTTCACTTGATTTCATCAGGCTTTGAAGAAGTTAGAGTAGATTTACTAAAAGTGGCTTAAAACCCTCACTAGGTGTGCATTGATTGAAAAAGAATAAATTTCTCTCCATTCCACCGATGGATTGGCCTCCAACTTGGTGGAATGTATGTAGTTAGGGTATATTTAGTTTTAATAATGTTGCAAGATTATGGGAAGGTGTTGTGAGCAATTTTAGGTGATGCCCTAGTTAATTAACCTCATGTTTTAGGAAAATAAGTTGCATATGAGTTAGGGCTTGTAGAAAAGATCTTGTAAAATGGTTTGTAATGGTTGGAAATTTGTGGTAAGACCATTTATGACATGTATAAGCCATTTTTATGAAGTTTTGAGGTTTGGGTTTTAAAAATCTTGTTTTGACCATTCTAAACAAGCCTAATTAGGCCTATTTCAAGGTGTTGCAGTAGAAAATTGAGGGTTTTGTTTCAAAGTAACCCTATTTGTAAATTTGATATGTTCTCAAATGGAAAAAAGGGTATCTTAAATGTTGATCATATTATGGGTTTGTGGCCTGGTTTGGAAATCAGGCTAGAAAACCCAGTTTTGAAGTACTACTAGAGGATTGAGGGTTAGTAAGCAAAAAACCATCATTTGATGATTTGAATCTTGAAAGTTTGCTTCATTGGAATATTTGAAAGATTACCTACCCCACTCTATATCAAATTGGTATTAGAGCATAGGTAGGTCTTTAAAAGGGGAAAGTGTGAAATAAGAGAGAAAGGTTAAGGTGAAAAAGTGAACAAGATGCCTCTAGAGAGTAAACATATGCCTAGGGAAATGAATGAGATGAAAGAGAAGACACCAAGGGAGATTATAAGGTTGAAGGAGCTGAAATATATGGTGGTAGAAAGGATTGAGGTTATGGAAACCAGAAAAAGGAGAGGTATGGTCATGGGTGATGTCAGTGACCATGAAGAAGGGGAGGAGGAGAATTCCCCATAAAATTAAGAAGATGAATTGGATCCTAAAGAGAATAATTTTTCCAAGCTACTAAGAGTAGTCAAGGAAGATAAACACAAGTTGAAGATTGATCTACCAATATATGGAGGTAATTTGAATGATGAAGAGCTTTTGGATTGGACTGCAACACTTGATAATTACTTTGAATGTGAAGATGTACTTGAGGAACAAAGGGTCAAGATAGAAAAAACAAAATTGAAGGGACATGCCTTGCTATGGTGGGATTATGAGTAAACTGAAAGGAGGAAGAAAGGAAAATCAAAAATTCCCTCTTGGGATAGAATGGTGGCCAAGCTTAAGGGTAAGTTCTTACTGATTGATTATTCAATTCAAATGTACAAGAAACTTCAAGGTCCAAAACAAATAGAAATGGATGTGAAAGCTTATACTACAGAGTTTTATAAACTAAGTATAAGGGTAGGTCACATGGAGGATGATGCGAAGAAGGCGGCTAGATATATTAGTGGGTTAAGATTTAACATTCAAGATGAGTTAACTTTGGAAAATCTAAGGATGGTAGAGGAATCTTTCCAATTGGAAATTAGGGCTGAAGAAAAGCTAAAGAGAAGGAAAGACAAAAAAACTAGGGGCATTGGCAACAACTCTAGAGGAAGAGGTTCATTTTCTACTCTAAGACAATCATATGAGAACCAAGAAGATGCAAGAAAAGTTCAAGAGAAAGTTGTTGATCAGAGAGGTGGATTTAGAGGTAGATTTAGAGGTCAAGGAAGAGGATCTAGTGGATTCACATGAAGGTGTTATTAATGCAACAAGTTTGGGAATCAAGCATGGAAATGTAATGAAAGTCAAACCTCTACTTGACATGGAGGAGAAATAAGAGCTCAATTGGCGCAAGAAGATGAGAATGAGAGTGTAAACTCTCCATCATAGCATGTTGGTCTAGTAGTTGGTGAATCACTTATGGTAAGAAGAACTCTCATCAAGCCATTAGTAGAAAAGGAGCCACAACAAAGGAAAAATCTCTTAAAACCAACTTCTAAGTGCTTAGGTAAGGTTTGTAAAGTTTTAATTGATTCAAGAATTATAGATAATATGGTTTCAGTTGAGATGGTTGAAAAACTTATCTTGCCTAGAATACTACATGATACCCCTTATAAAGTCTCTTGGCTAAATGAGGGTCAATATGTTTTGGTAAATGAACAAATTTGGGTGGAGTTCAATATAGGAGGGTATCAGGAAATGATTTTATGTGACATATTACCTATGGATGTGTGTCATTTGCTACTAGGGAGGCCTTGACAATTTTATAGCCATGCTATGTACAATGGAAGGATGAATACTTATGAGATAGAAAAGGATGGGGTCTCCTATACCTTGACAACATTGAAGGAGGAGGATAAAAGGAAAACTAAGGGAGCTAATGTGATGATGGTAGGTAGGAAATATTTTATAAAGGTAGAAGAAAAACACATTGTACCATAGAAAAAAGACAACTTGCTTGATTTGGGAATAATTGATGATAAATTGCACTTAAAAGGGTCTCGATTTAATGTTGTGGGTATGTGCAAGATCATGATGGGCCAAAAAGTGGCAAAATGATGGGTATGTGGCTGACGACTATTTTTTTACCCAAAATTAATGAAACAAAAAGGGTTTTTAAAGGAGATTCTCAATTTTTCACTGATATAAATTATGTTTTACTTTGAATTTAATAAGTAATAATTATTTATTTTCTATTCAAATTATGACTAAAGTCTTGATTGATAAGCTGATTGAAAAACATCCATAGCTTCAAATGGTATCACATTTTTTGAATCCAAAAACATGTGTCACATTCTATGCTTCATATACAATAGGATTAAAAAAAAAATGAATTTCATGAAGTTTTTACCAAGTTAAGGTCGTGGACATTACAATTTTTTTTATATTTTTAAAATGTTGTAATAAAAAATTCACAATTAATTATTTACTTGGATAAAATTACCAAAAAATATGCATCACATCGGGCATGAGCGCTCTACTTATATCTAAATTATTATTAAAAATATTATCATTTTATTGTGTTTAGGGTGGTCAAACAAACACCTACTTATTTTTCCCCTGAAATTTAAGTACCACTCCATTGAAATTTCAAATTTTCACCAAATAGATTTTTTTTTAATTTTTAAAGAAACCTAGTAGTTTAGAAACTAAATTCAATTTTCTATAGATTCTATTCTTACATATTTTTGAAATAATATAGATAACTTAAATTCAAATTTTTATGGGAAGTTGCCTAACTCTGAATTTTCTAAATTTTTTGCCACTTAAGGGCCTATTTTTTCCATGATGATCCTGCACATACCCTTGTGATGTGTTTTACACATCCACATTAGGTCTTAGACCCTTGCAAATGCATTTATTGATGTTTTGTAGAGGTGTTGTAAAGTGTTGTAAAATAATTTCACACCTCTGGACTTAATGAACCCATTTTCCCTTAATTCAACAATGTACAATATATTTAATTGCATTTTCACATAAATCTATAAGGCTTGTAAAATAAACTTAATGTTAATCTAGTGTTGTAATGTGTCTTACACATTCACATTGGTTGTGCCTTCCTTGGTTATGTGGACCTCATTTTAATGTTGTAAAGTGTATTTAATCAGACTTTCACATTTAATTTTGTGTCTCAAGCCCTAATTGACATTTACATCATCATTAATAGGCCCCTATTACCCCATATTGTGCATCCTAAGGCATAATTTGATGAAATAACTGACAAAGTCACTATGTAAACCTAATTTTCTTATCTCCTGACATTCTAGCTAGAAGAATGGCCCTTGTGGGACCCATTCACCATTAGGGGAAAATTAGTCCCATCCAAGTGAGACCCATTCGCTCTTGATGGTGAATGAGTCCCATTTGAGCCATTTTTGGGGTTTAAATAGGAAAAATTAGGGTTTAAATTTAATTTTTCTCCATGTTGTCCTTGGGGATCCAATTAATGGGAAAAAAGGTGAATTGCCTATAAATATAAGCCTTTTAACCCTAATTCATTATTCATTCACACATCTAATCATTCATTCATCATTTATCTTCCACATCAAGTCAAGCAAGCTAGGGTTTTAGCATTTTTCATACATTCAAGGGAAAATTTTCATCTCTTGCTACAAAAATTCAAGATCAATCATCATGGAAAGGTATTAATTCCACTGTTGCATGTTTCATTACTTTATTTCATCATTTTGGTTTAATTATCTAAAAGGGGTTTGACCAAGGCAAACCCCCATTCCCTAACATCCAACATTTCTCCTTCTCTTCTTGTGTGTTTACAGATTTAGGCATATTTAATGCTTGGAAATCATTACGAATAAAATTGCAATTTTTTTCAAGTCATCTCTTCATTGGCTAGGTTAAAATATCAACAAAAAATCACTTCAGGCCCGAAAATCAGAGTTTCAAAAGCAGACACCTGTCAAGAACCGAAATGCAAACCAAGGGCTCCTATTTTCTCTTTTATATTTTTAGAAATTAAAAACTTGACTCATTCACCATTAGTGGAGAATGAGACCCATTTCCTAGCCTAAAAAGTGTTATTTGTAGTTTTGGATACCCATTTGTTTGAAATGGGTTCGAGGACAATTTCTCATATCTAGGACTAATTTGCCCAAAATGAAAAATGATTCCTTGTAGTAAAATTTTCTAGCATTAGCAGCATTTTAGAATTAATTTCCAATCTCCAACAAGTTCTCAGGTGCACACATTCAATTTATTTCATTTTTGTTACAATTTGCTTTCATTTCTAGTCCATTTAGTACATGTTTGTATATCACAATGTGTTTTCCAAAAAAAAATGCATTTCTTAGGTTTTTCATTTACAATCAATATTAGTTATTAGTTATTTGCATTTATATCATCTCATCTAGGCACATTTCATTCATAGTTTCATTGTACTTGCATTAGTTTGAGTGAACCGACCAAGATTTTTGTGTCTATCTCTCTCCTTTAGGTGAAGAACCCTAATAGAGTAAGAGAGTCATAACACCCACAAAAATCAATGGCTCACACATGAAAATTGCAACCACTCCTAAATCTAAGGACATCATGATAGTAGACATGAAGAATGATTTGATTTTGGGGATTCAAGATTGGTTTAAGGAGTATGCTGCCGGTAGGAGAGGTGTTCCATTCATTTCTTTCAAAAGGGGATGTTGGTCATCCTGTTTCTATCATACTAGAGGTTAATATATCTGATCAAGAAACAATTATAGAGGCACCACAATATATGGAAGAGTGTAAAGAGGTTAAGGAAAAAGTGCAAAGGAATATGGACAAGTTCAAGCATACACCTACAGTGAAGAAGAAGGAGGTTCATTTAAAAAATGGAGGAGATATGGAAGCACGTGATGATGCAGATTCTACAACATTATTAGGTGAATAACAATTCCAAGATAATATATCAAGTAAGCCTCTAAATTTGGAGTCTAACCTAGGTGCCAAACAATTCACAAAGGAAAGGGATAGTGCCTATTTCCAGTATCTAGTCAATTCAAAGGGGTTTCCAAATGAGGATGGCACTTGGATGTTAGATAATAGCATGATCAAATAGGAATCTACTAATGTAGCAATTTCCTCAAGGGGACTTGAGTCTATTTTGCCTAGGGAGTATGGTGCAGGGCACCATAGGCCTTAATGTGCAAAAATTGCAAAGTGTTAAGTATTTTGGTGTTTTTGTGTTTAAGTCATTTTTTTTGTGCATAAGGTCTTTTAAGACCATTTGTGATGTTTTTGGGTTAGTTGGAGTCAATTGTGTGAAAGTTGTCCATTTTTGCAAAAAATTGCAAAAATTTACATAAACAAATTTTGCATTTTTGGCTTTTTAGGGAAGTTGAACAGTTAGATTTTCAAAAGAAAGTTGTAAATTATTATTTTTTATTTTTAATAGCTTAAATAAGCATTTTGGAGGTGAAAACAAGGTTCTAGTGTACATTTGGAAAATTGAACATCAATGACAATTTAGTTTTCCTATGTTTTTCCATTGAATTTGCTGCTATACTGAGTGGTACGACCCTATATAACCTAGAAGTGTTCAAATTTTTATTGGAATTTATGGAGTATTAAATCCTTGTCCTCCTACATTTTATTTCACTTGATTTCATTACGTTTTGAAGAAGTTAGAGTAGATTTACTAAAAGTGGCTTAAAACCCTGACTAGGTGTGCATTGATTGAAAACAAATGAATTCCTCTCCATTCCACTTATGAATTGGCATAAAAATTGGTAGAATGGATTTAGTTAGGGTATATTTAGTTTTCATAATGTTTTATGAGTATGGGAAGGCATTATGAGCAAGTTTGGGTGATTCCCTAATTGATTAACCTCATGTTTTAGGCAAATAAGTAGCATAAGAGTTAGGGCTTGTAGAAAAGATACTGGAAAATAGTTTGTAATGGTTGTAAATGTGTGGGAAGACCATTTATGACATTTCTAAGCCATTTTTATGAAGTTTTAAGGTCTATGTTTTAAAAATAATGTTTTGACCATTCAAAACAAGCTTAATTATGCCTATTTCAAGGCGTAGTAGTAGAAAATTGAGGGTTTTGTTTGAAAGTAACCCTACCTGCAAAGTTAATATGTTTTCAAATGGAAAAAAGGGTATCTTAAATGGTGATCATGTTCTTGGTTTGAGGCTTGGTTTGGAAATTAGGTTGGAAAAACCACTTTTGAAGTACTACTAAAGGATTGACGGTTAGTAAGCAAAAACCCATCATTTGATGATTTGAATCTTGAAAGTTTTCTTCATTGGAACATTTTCAAGATCATCCACCCTACTTTACATCACCTAGGTTTCGTAAATATTTTTAACACACTTTCACATTTTTCTAAGGTTTTGTTAATATATTTCACCAAAATAACCTCTTTTTGTCATTTACCAAGCCTTATTGCTAAGTGTTGTAAAGTGTTGTAGCACACTTTCACATTTCTCTAGGTTTGTTATTAATAATTGGGATTTTTTATGCTTTAATTGGCCTCATTTTACATCCACAGTCCTTATTTAAGTGTATTTTTTACAATAATCTCGACAAACATCATTTAAAACTTAAAAATTTTGAAACCCACTTTAAATGCCTAAGGTGGAACTCATTTACCAAGAATGGTGAATGAGTTCCCTTAGGTGGGACCCATTTACCCAAGATGGCGAATGAGACCCCTTTAACTCAAAATTCAAATTTAATTCAAAATTATGGTAGGTTTTTATTCTTCAAGATCTAAGGTCGGCCTATGATGTATTTTTGGGAATTATTGCATAATTAAGTATAAATACAAGTTTATTTCTCTCATTTTCATACCTAGCAATATTAAGCATTCAAGTGAGTTCACAAGAGATCATTGAGCATTCACTAGATCATTTAAGGCATTTCAAGGGTAGATTATCAAGCTTGCAAGAGCAATTTCAAGCATCAATAATCATGTCAAAGACTAGGGGTGAAGCCACAATAGTGGTTTACAATTTGATGGAGGAAGGAAAACTGAGAAAAAAATGACCCCATGGAAAAAAAATGGTTTTAGGGGTTTGAATGAACCTACAAGTTCGACCGAACCCAAAATGGGTTTGATCAAACTAGGGTTCGAGTGAACCCACTAATTATTGGGCCCACATTTCCCACCCAAAATAACAAAAGGAAATGCATATTGAGGTTGGTTCACTTGAACCCCTAGGAGTTCGTACGAACCCACCTTATTCCTCATTCTCCCCTTGAAACACAAAAAAAACCCTAAATTTTTATGCTTCAAAGCTTGGGTTGAGGATGAAAATGGAGGAGTAGATTATAAAAAAAAAATTTAAAAATGTAGTGCACCAGATATTGAAGTCCTTGATCCAACAAAATAAAAAAATTCAATTTTGATATATACAAAAAAAGTTACACGTTATACGATTGGACTATGTCTAAATTGTAATTAGTTTTACTTTGAAACTTGATTAAAGAAAAAATATTCAATAAAAAAATATATAACCAAGTGGAAGCACTAGATACTAGAGTTAAAAATCTAAATTCGAAAGAATTATAATTTTATCCTTCATGGAAACAAAGTTATGCATTATACGGTGTGTGTCACTTTTTTAAAATGTTGTTTTCTAAAAAAAATCAATTTTCATAGGAGATGGAAAAACAAGTGCAATATGATTCCAAAAATTTTGAATTTTTTTTTTAGAATCTATAGACAAAATGTGACGAAACTCTAGTTTGCATCATCTTCAAATTCCTCACGGTTTAGCTGCTATAGGTGCCTAAATGTGAAGATTTAGTTAAAAATAATAATTTTAGTGTCCAATATGGCAAAAAATTATAAACCACTATTGTGGGATCACCCCTAGTTGTGCATCATGTTTTTTTAGAGCTAGCATTTGTGGTGTAGTATTTGTGAGCATTGCATTCAAGATCCATGAACATCAAGCTATTGTTCAAGTCTACATCCATTGGAGCCATTACTTACATGGTTGCAACATGTTATTTCAATAGTTTGGTAAGTTTTAGCATTGTCCTCTATTCATTCATCATTCTCTTTTCATATTTCATTTCATTTCAAGGGTTTAATTACCAACACGGGGTTTGACCAAGGAAAACCCCTATTCTCTAACCCCACAACAAATTTTCCCTTTCTTTGTATGTGATTTGTAAGGCTAGGTTGCAGATTTATTAAGGAGAAAGATTAGAAAAGTTTTCATCAAGTTTTCAAAGCTATTCAAAGTTGTCAAAGTTGCAAAAAAGACTTGGAGAAGATTTACATGTTGAATTTGATAGTTTTGGATCCGGATCTGAACCAAGAGTAAAAGAGCAAACTTAGGGAAACATATTCCACTTTTGAATTTTGTAAAATCTAGATTTGGACATATTCTCCATTAGTGGCAAATGAGTCCCACTATAGGAGTCTGACAAATATTTTTGTAGATATGAGTACCCATTTGTCTAAAAATTGTTCTAGCACTGTTCACCCAAAGCTAGAATAAGTCATCAAGCTTGACATATGAGTCCTAGTTGGCCTAAAAAGTAGCATATTTAGGATTCTAGAGCTCCATTCCATCTCCCTCTAGTTTCCAAGTGCACACTTTCAATATCATAGTTTTCTTACATTCTATTTGCATTCTTAAGTCTTTTTACATATCACATTCTGTTTTCAAACATCTTGCATTTTCCAAGTTTACATTTGGTGGTGAACCCCTCTTATCTATTTTCAACCTCTAGGACAATCCCCTTTGACATATTTAAATCTCCTTTTCATTGAAATCTCAAGGGTTTTTTCTTGAGTGAAACGTTAAGATTTTTGTATCTCTCTCCTTTTAGGTCCAAAACCCTAGAAGTGCAAGAGAGTCCCACTATACAAAAAAAATTGTTTCACAACCAAGTTGGTTCAAGGAATAGATATTTGTGAATAACTAGCATAAGAATTAAGCTCTCAAGTGAAAGAAGAGACCAACCAGGTCTATAGAAATTAGTTCAAATCCAATGAGTTGTGGGTAGCTCATTAGGCACAGTTTATTAAAAAGGGGCAATATCCAACCAATATTCCAGCTCACAAAAGATGCTACTACCGACCGCAAGTTACCAGGCATGTACTAATTAAGGTAATTTTATTTAAAATAAATTATAAAGATGTCTTGATCCGTTGCTTAGATAAACCACAAGCAGAAAGAATTTTAAATGAATTTAGTAGTAGTTATAAGGGTGGACACTTCTCTGCCAAGACTACTACTTTATAGATAATCCAAGTAGGATATTACTGCCCTTCCATATTCTCTAAGGTGCAACATATGGTGCAAAATTGTACTCAATGCCAATTTATTGTTGGGAAGTGCAAGAACTCCATGCCATTAAGCTCGATCATGACTGAGGAACCCTTTGCACAATGGGTTTTGGATTTTGTTGGGATGATCAATCCCATTTCTAGAATAAGCCATAATTGGATACTTATGCAACCAACTATTTCACAAGATGGACAACATTCATTGCTCTAAAAAATGCTATAGAAATAGAAATTGTAGATTTTCTCGAGGAGATGGTGGTAAGACCTAAAACCATCATATCTGATAATGTACAAGACTTCATAGGCTTTGGGATGTTGGAATTCACTCTCAAGCATGGGGTCTACCACAATACTTTATCAAATTATTTCCCACAAGGAAAAGGGTTAGCAAAGTAAACCAACAAGAACCTGATTAGGTTAATTAAGTGCATTATGTTGGAATTCTAGAAGAAATGGCACAATCATTTGCAACACTTTATGGGCCAATAGAATTATGCCTAAGAAAATATTGAAGGCCTCTCCTTATGAATTAGTATATGGGAAGGAGGTGGTTTTACCCATTTCCATAGAAACAAGATGGAAGTAAGATTGGTGGAACTCCTAAGCCTTGAAGAAAAGAGAGAAAGAATGTGTGACACCCTGATTGGGCACCAACAGATAGTCAAATGATGGTTTGAAAAAAAGGCCTCCACCCTAGATTTCTGGAGGGAATCCTTGTGTTAAAGTATGATTAGTGTGCTGCAAAACCGAGACAACATGCGACATTCGAATCACTATGGAAGGGTCACTTACACATTCACACATGCAAAGAAAATAATGCATATGAGCTAGAAGACATGGATGGAAATGTTTTGGATATATCATTAAATGGTATCCATCTAAAATTGTTCCATTAGAACATGCAAATTCTTTTAAAATTTTCATAGCTATGTACCATATGTATAAATTTTGTAAATTACATTATTTTTGTGAATAAGTCATGAGAATAACATAAGAAAAGTAGAAAAGTATTATAGTTATCTTCATTGAAAATATTTACGCTATAGTATGTATATCAGGCATGATGCTTTGAGAGAAGTTTGAAGCCTTCTCATGCAAACCCAAAAAAATATACATTGCAAAAAGAAAAAGGGGGAGGTGACACAAAATAAAGCAATGAAATTGAAGCATCCATCTATCGCTAGTAGTCAAAACTAAATTTCTTCAATTTTTCTTCAACAGGGTGGTAAGGGGGGTTAATCACATAGCACAGGTGGGCACGACATGACAAGGACCTCAATCCTTGACACCATGACTATACACCAAAAAATTGAAGTGATTTTTCTAGTCAAGTACTTAGTGTGAAAGTCAGTAAGAAGGGGAAACTAGGGCACCTCCTCCCCAAAATTGATGTGCTTCTGGATGTTCATGGTGCTCAAGATGTTTCTGCTAGGGATAGCTATTTGCACAATCTCATCAAGCCCTTCTAAAAATGTTGAATTGAACATAGCATGGCACAATTCGATTATCTAGGGCTTGGAGATGTCCAAATCTAGTAGAGAGGTGACAAACTGAGAAACAATGTTGGAGTTACACCATGGCTAGTTTTCATCCTTCACATAATATTTTTCAAGCACCCATTTGAATACCACAATGATGAGGTGGTTGTTCTTCTTTACCATACATTTCATTTTATCACTATTGACTTCACCTATGAAGGAATATTGTGGCCTTTGTGGTAAAATCTGAATGGGGGTACCTAGGCTAGACATGATAGAAAAAAATTGGCTAAGGCTAACAGAATGAAGCTACATTGGGAGAAGCTTACTAACTCAAGAGCTAATTCAATGAGTTTCCTACTAAGGTGGCGTTGCTATTTATAGAAAAGGTGCACCGATGAGCTCAAAAAATGGAAAATCCATTTCTTGTTAGACGATAATAGAAGAAATATCAAGGTGACAAGAGGTGAGAAATGAATCATATGAAAAATATAACACCAAGCCTTGAGAAATTAATTTGAGAATTTGGATTAAATTCTCATGCATACTGATTACTACCATGTGTCCATTAGCATCACATGCTAGCCTTCTCTCTCATGAAAAAAGACATTGATTAAAGCACTAAACTCTAAAAAATTTAAAATGAATATCTTTTTAGAGTACATTTCATCACTCAAAGCATGATTTCAATTGCTAAAGGCATGCTTCCCATTGCATAAGCCTTTTTGTGGAAAAGGCAGTGGAGGGAATGCACTAATTGCATTCTCATAGTAGAATTGGCATTCCAAAGGGATACAGATTCCTACTCCACACATATCATCTCACTAGCAACACTTAGTGAGCTAGTAGTAATGACAATCCTTATTGCACGTACGTGCAAGAAAATTAAATGCACCCAAAAAGAAACTTTTTGCTAAGTATCAAAAACTGCACGTAGTCGTTTCTCTAAGGAAACTTTATATAAACCCTTCAATGAAACAATGGCGAAGGCATCATCTTCTAGTCCACAGTCTAGAGTTTCATCTACCAAACTAGGCTACACCAACATATTTGGAATGGATTTATTTGCTAATGCCTCAATGTCAGAAGAGGAAATTTTCACTCATACTAAAACTATACTGGCAAATGACCCCATTAAGAAGGAAGCAGTCATGGATTTTGCAGACAATATTTTTGAACCACAGTTGCATTTAAATCCTAAAATTCTTAGGGAAGGGGCAATGCAGAGAATGGTCATCTATGGTGGAACTAAAGGATTTTTGGCAGTTCTCTAGTATTGTGGTTTTCTACAATTCAAGTTCCCTATGATACACCCATGTCCAAAGTTGGTGGATGCATGCACAAAGAGGTTGGATGAAGAAATAGGGGTTATAAATGGCAATAGGTTAAGTGTTACAATTAGTGGAACAACCATCTAGGATATGTTGTGCATCCCTATAAACTAGAGTGCTGGAAGATTTGAGCATAGGGCAATGGAGGATTTCTAGAAAACCAGAACCAAGCAATTACAATTTTATATAGATGAAACAAATGAGCAATCAACTCACCTTCCCTCTAGTACACAAAAAGTTGAAATATGATGTGTAGGTCATTTTTGCAATGTTTGCTTGTATTTATGGATTTGAGGAGGACAAAAATGTTTATACATTCTAGATGGGCTTCACTTTCATGCTCAGGAGTCAGAAAAGCTAGAAGTATTTTAATTTTTTTGATGTAGTGGCTAAAAATATGTTGGATCAATTGAGAAATTATGTCACTACTTTTAAATTTAGGTATTCCTATTTTCTAGAACATTTGATTTTGCATTAGAACCTTGAATTTCTCAAAAGTTGTTTGTTGCTCTTTAGGTTTGATGTGAAGGGGTTCTACTAGCCAGTTTTGGTTTGGACCCATGTGCTTTCAAGGACATGATATTACTATTCATTTGTGGATTATTTCCTATAGCTAGTAGTCTTAGATTTGTCCCCACATCCTCGGGGTCATTTTTCCCCTAAAGCCTTACAATGGATGAAAAGCCACCAAACCCCGTTGGATTATTTTTTGGGAGCTGAATTTTCCTTCATCATGTTCCATGGTTTTATTGAGGAGCCTTTTAGGCTCCCTAAGTTTTTAATAGATAGAACTTTTGCTTTGGAGGAATGTCATCAAGCAACTATTACCAACAAAGCCTATGGTAATGGAAGACACAAAAAAGTGCTTTACTTGATTCCCCTCACCATTGCCAATAGCCAGGTGACACTTGTGAAAAGGGAGGAGTAGGATTTGCTTACTAGAAAATTGTCTTGACTAGGCCTAGTCCACATTTGTGATGCATGGAGTTACAATCCAATAAGGCAACTCCTGATTGTAAAACATTAAAGGCAGGATTACTTTGAATCAAGAATGAACCCGACCAATGAAAGGGAAGATTTTTACATTGACCTAGCCTTCATACCATTCAACCAACCACCATGGCTTAACTTCTATGTTCAATTGTCAGAGTACCAATAGAGCATCCAAATAGGCCAGTCTCTCAACACACAACTAAAGCATCTGGGATGGTTGGAAAGAAAGAGGGCATACTTCTTGAGGTTTTGATAGGAAATCAAGAACCCTAGTGCCATGTATGGGGACGTCAACTTACATGATGATAATTTTCATCAAATTTATGAAAAAGAGGCCAGAACCAATGATAGTAATCTTGAGTTTGATCAAGAGATTGGACCAAAGGAAGTGACACTCTACACCTCCTAGCCTCAGGAGCCCAGCACAAGAAAATGAAAAGGGAAGGTGGTGAAAAAAAAGGCCCATAGATCACATCTTATACTAGTTCCCCACCAAATAGAAAGAGGACTTGACGATCCCCAAAGAGCTCTACCATAGCTACAAGAGCCCAAGCTTCAATAGGATCGACTGCCAATGTATTAGATTTGGTTGTGAAACCACCAAAGATTAGAATGATTGAAGGAAAGTAAGAAAAGAGATCAAAGGATTAATAAACTCATCACTCCCTTAGAATTGAACTAACAGTCCATATTACATCCTAGCCAAGGGGAGGGGTGATTGTTGTTTATATAGAAAAATTATGATAGATAAATCCAAGAGAGGTAATAACTACAAAGTTCCCATAATAGGTGGGAATTTTACCTACTTGGTAAATGCTAGATTACATGGTTATGCCTACTCAACTAAAGACAAGAAATGGTTATGGGAGGTGGATAATATATCCAAAAGAGGGTGTGAGACTAAACTACCCAAAGGTAGGTCTGAGTGACACATGTGAATAATGGATTTATGCCACATGTCCTCATTCTAACCATTTTAATATAACCTAAGCAAGCTTAATAATGTGTGTAGGAAAAATAAATATTCCCTAACATAAGGAAAATAAAAAACCTACACTAACACCCCCCCTTAAGCGTAGCTTGGGTGGGTGAAAAGACACAAAAATGGGTCCCAACTACTAGGACATGTTAGGTACCCATGTACAAACCAACTTCTCACAACTAGAGAAAAGGAGAAAAACCAATGGGAAAAAATCCTCCACAAAACAGAGAAAAGAAAATAAGTTTCCCAAGACAAGAAGAATCCCATGCAAGGAAGAAGTTCCCTCTAAAATAGAAAGGATAAGAAATTTTGTGTAGCCTTCCCTCAAGTAGTCAACTGTAACAATGGTTAATGCTTGGAATTGGATATAGAAGTTGGTCCACGATCATCTAAAAATGTTCCTCACCTTAGGAAGAAATAAA
Source organism: Sequoia sempervirens (assembly GCA_007258455.2). Taxonomy (NCBI): domain Eukaryota; kingdom Viridiplantae; phylum Streptophyta; class Pinopsida; order Cupressales; family Cupressaceae; genus Sequoia; species Sequoia sempervirens. Next base: position 39,854 of record VDFB02069354.1, read on the forward strand.
ACCAAAGGTGTATGAAGAATATCTTTCCATTCCTAAAAGGAATATAAGGGAAGAAAGTACAAAATGTATGAAGTCTCTAACAACTACTCATTTGTCTCCATGTCAATGTCAAAATTTGTCACCATCAAATTAGGAATTCTAGGCCACACTGATGAAGATGAAAATCTAAAACCTAGTAGAGATGTATGTAGAACAAGATCCAAAGACTCAACTACCTCCTCTAAAGACAAAGGTGCCTCCTCCAAATGTTGCTCAAAAGTATCCACAATCATGTCAAACTATGATAAATGATCATGTGGAGAATGAACAAGAGGATCCAAAGGCTCATCCACAACAACTAAAGAAGAATCAACTTCATCAAAGAGAAGATGAATGTCATGAAAAGTGTCTCCCAAATCTAAAATTTGAGACTCTCTAAATAAACCTATAATGTCTTCTAAGTAATCATCTGAAGTAACTATTTTTTGAAGATGTTGTATATCTTGTTGCACTGAATCACAAGTAGTCAAGGATTCAGCAACACCAGTATCCTTAGAAGCAATAGTAGATGGAGGAGAAGGAATGCAAGACTCAAGAACTGGATCTGATGTGAGAATACCCAAAATCAAGTAACCAAAGTTCTCAAAATCAAATGTCACACGAGTGTAATGAACAACCAAAGGATTAGAACCATCATCAGGTGCAAAGTCTGAAAAGGTATACAACCGAGATGCATGATCAACCACCCCACTAGCAATTATCTCTTTGCTCTCCAAGTCTCTGATGATAATTGAATCAGGTGTGAATTCCATAGTCTTCCCTACTCCACCATGAGTGATATGATAGATGGAAAGAAGATTATTTTTCAAGTAAGGTACACACAAAACATCATTGAAGGTGGAATCCCTAATATCAATAGATCCTCTCCCACTTACATTCATGTAAGTATTGTTTCCCATTAGAATAGGTGGAATAACACAAGGCTCAAAAGAAGAGAACACAGACTGTGAAGAAGCCATGTGATGAGAAGCTCCAGAATCTAGAAGCCACTTCCTTGATTCATGACTTGTAGAAGCACACAGAGCTTTACCTTTATTTTTCTTCAACTCAGTAGCAAATCCTACATGACCTTTATCCTTTTTAGATCTTGATTTTTTATAATGTGAAGAAGTAGACTCAGAAATTCTAAAAGGTAGATCAATATTGTTCTTCCTAAGAAGATGTTTTAGTTCATCAATATCCTTCTTATAACAAGAATGTTCTTAATGTCTAGTCCTCTTGCAATATGAACATGTAGAATTCTCCTTCTTAGATGAATTCTCCCTTGAAGAGGATTTGTAGTGTGCTTGATCTGTATGTGGATTTTTCTTTGATTTATTTTGTTTCTTGTCAAATTGTTTTGACTCTTTCTATCCCTTAGGCTAACCAGCCAATAAAGCTTGAGTCTATGATGGCTTTATGAGACCCATAGAAAAAATCTTATGTTGTTCATGCATTAGCATCTCAGAAAAGGATGCAAATGAAGGCATAATAAATGCATATCCTATAGTCAGTCTATGAGTATGAAAGCTAGAAATAGAATCTACAAATTCAGGACCAAGTTTATTCAATGTATTATAGATTAATTGAATGTCCTTTTTTTCAATACCACATGCTTTACATTATGCTCTCAGATCATTGACCTTAGTAATATAATCCTAGATGTTGCTAAAGTTCTTTGGATCAAGGCTCATCAGTTCATTATCAATCTGAGAGCCTTTGACTTCATCTATTGTACCATGCAAATATTTTAACTTTTCCCAAGCATCATGTGTATCTATACATGGTTCAATCTAAAACATAAGATCAAGGGAAACAAAACTATGAAGAAATCCAGTTTTTTTTGTATATTCAAGCATCCATTTTATCTTTTCCTTATCATCTGTAGGTTCCACTACCTTCTTTTCAACATATGGAGTATACCCAAGCTGCATTAAGGCATTCCATGCATGTTGATGCCATGTTGCATAATTATAAGGTGTTAGAAAAGGAACCTTAGAAAGATCCATGTGTGAAGGAAAAGAAGAGCATGAGTGAATAGATCAAACACACACACACAAAGAGAGACCCCCCCTTTTTCACTCAATCAAGAATCGCCACAACAAAAAATGATTTGGCACTTTATAAATCAATGTGTTTATAATGATAGAGTTGTTTTCCAGAGTTTTACAATGTCCAAAAATGGACCCAAATAATGAAAGTAAAATAAAATATTTGAATGAGAACTTTAAAATAGAACCAATGTGTAGTGCTTAGAAAAATATTCACCTTCAAAAAAAGAATCACCTCAATTCGAGGTCATACGTGAAAGTTACATCCATTTGAAGTTCAAAAAATGAGGACTATCCTTCAGATCTAATGAGAAAACTAATTTTATGAAAAACTAGAATCACTTAAGCAAAAATTTATCACACCATTGTGAAGAGTGCAAAAATTTACCCCAAATAAAAAAAAAATTGTGTTGAAAAATTTCTTTGTATGACTGAGAATGAGCCCTTTGAAGCTTATGTGCAAAAATGAAAATTTCAATGGAGAGGGGTCCAAAATTTTCAAAAATGAAGCTCTGTCAAATTTGGAAAACTACCTCTAAATTTAGCTAACCACGAAGAATAGAGAACCTCCAATCAATTTAGAAGTACCACCAAAATAGAAATCCACTAGCTAAATTTAGAACCTTTCTAAAATGGTGGAACTGCCAAGAAAAGCACTAACTTTAGTGGACTGTCAAATCTTGGGCACAAAAAATGAGGCACAAGTACAGGTATCTAGGTACAACAAATTTGTTGAAGGTTTTTAAGTTTTTAAGTTTTAAATTAAAATTTTAAATAATAAAAATTTGCTTGGAATAAAAAAACTTCAAATGAAATTTTTAACAATAAAAAGTTGTTTGGCAAAGGGCGTAGGGCCCAGGGTACCATGCGTACTTCCCAGTAGGTATGCTAGTACTAGGACCTGTGTCAACTCAAGTACCTGGGTACTTTACTCATGATTTTTTCACCTCTTTTTTTGCTTTTTCAATATTTTTTTTTCTTTTTTTTTTTAATTTATCAAAAGAAGACTTGGATAATTTTTTTTTTCAAATAATAATTTTTTGAATGCAACAAAAATTTAATTTTCAACTTTCAGATCAAAATATGTGTTGTACTTTTTGCAAGTGGGGTCATATAGCTTTTCCTGCAAACAAAAATTGCTTCAAAAATTAACTTCTCAAAATTCGACGAAGTGATAGTCAATCCTTAGGTTTGGACACCTTCTAAGCATGATGGTGAGGTCCATTTGGGCTGAAAATGATCTGAAATATTAGCTACCTTCTAGAACCTCTCAAAAACCTTTGTTTCAACCCTTCACAAATCTTGCACCCGATATCTAATTTAGACAAAATAAAATCCAGTTATGACTTTTTCAGCTACTTTGAATTCAATGGTGAGCTCAGAATATCTCCAGGAAGCTCCAAAATACCTGCAACAAAATGTAATAAAAAGGAACACCCATAGAAACTAAAATATCTATCAAGCATTTTTTATTCTCTGGGTCATCACTGAATGCAAGAGAAGAGAATACTTTGCTTTCAACAATGGATTGAGATATCCGTTAACCCACAACTCATAACTAGCTTTGATACCATGTTAGATTTGGTTGTGAAACCACCCAAGATCAAAATTATTGAAGGAAAGCAAGAAAAGAGATTAGGAGATGAATAAACTCAACACTCCCTTAGCTTTGAACTAGCAGTCCATATTACATACTAGCCAAGGGGAGGGGTGAGTATTGTTTATATAGAAAAATAATGTCAAATAAATCTAGAGGAGTAATAACTCTCAAGTGCCCATAATAGGTGGGAGTTTTACCTACTTGGTAAATACCAGATTACATGGTTATGCCTACTTAGGTAAAGAAAAGAAATGGTTATGGGAGGTGGCTAATAAATCCAAAAGAGGGTGTGAGACTCAACTACCTAAAGGTGGGTGTGAGTGACACATGTGAATGATGGATTTATGCCACATGTATTCATCCTAACCATTCTAATATAACCTAAGTAGGCTTAATAATGTGTGTAGAAAAAATAAATATTCCTTAACATAAGGAAAATAAGAAACCTACACTAACAAAGGGAATCTGAGCTTGCCAGTTCATCCCCTATGAAGAAAGTACAAGTCCAAGGCTTAGGTAGACTAGGCATATCGAGTAGAGAAGAAGAAGAAGACGAGGAGGAGTAAGCCCCACTAGAATATTTTGCTTAAACATCCCAAGTAAGTCTTGCACACCCCCTTATTTCTTCTACTACATCATTGTTTGTTCCTTCCCCTTCATCCACTAAGAATAATTCCCTCTACATGAGTTCTAATGTCCCCATTTTGAACACACCCCTGACCATATTTGATAATGAACCCATGAAGAAACCCTGCATGCCAAGTGAGCATCATTTTTGTTAGCCATAATTGATTCTCTAATCACTCTATCAAGGGAACCCATTGAAAACACTCAAACATCCATGCTACCAGTTTCACTAGACCCATCTGCTACCAGGAAAATTCATTTTTCCTACCCATTTCCCCTTTCACTCCAATAGGTGTCTCTCCTTCTCACTCCACATATGACATCTCACCTTTTTCCATGATAATGCTTCTCTTCACCTCTCTACAACCTCAGACAGTCAAAGCCTCACCTTCCATCACCTAATTCAGTCTCCCTTTAGGTGCTTTGATTGCCACATAGAGTATTGACACCCCATAGATTCTTTGAAGTCACTTGGATGAAACAAAGTAGGCCCGACAAGCAACGAAACAAAAATTGCAGATAAAGGCCATGACAAAACAAGCTACTCAAAAAATTGAGGCCCATTTTGATGAAGAGTGCAATGCTCTGTTGATGATCTGTATAGGATCTAGACTAGATTGTAGTATTTAAATACTTAATTTTTACAATGCTTTTACAATGATTATTCCAAGTTAATTAAATCAAAATTAACTTATGGAAATAACAAAATGAAAGTAATAACAAGGTGATTATAACAGAAAGGAAGGAAATGAGAGAAAGAAAGAGAGAGAAGAAGAGAAGTGCAAACAGTTTATAACGGAGTTCGTCACAAAACGTGACTACGTCTCCGGGTCCACTCCAATAGAGAGACCGATCCGATTAACTCCAAAATCAATTACAAAAGATGCACCAAGACCATTAGTTCGGCAGCATAACAGGCTCCGACGTACAACAATGGCTGAAAAAAACTCCAACACCTCTCTTTCGTATCACCTCAGCTTCAAGACTTCATTACCTGAAAAAAAACTTCGATTACAACTCTAACCTCAAGCCTCCTTTAAATACATAAAATTTCCTTAAATTGGCCTTTAACCAATTGATTTGAAAATATTCCCCTTATCTCTCCAAAATACATAAAAATCTTTACAATCTCCCTTTTACACATAAAAATCTTCAAAATATCCCCCTTTTTACATAATAAATCTTTAAGAATATTTTAGAGCCCTTCAACTTAGCAATACTCGGGCTTTCATTGTTTAGGGGGTTTGGATTTTAATCTTAAAAAAGATTATTGTTTATTGTTATTTTAAATTTAGGAGTTTGTTTTGATTTTTATAAGGCACTCGGGTTAAAACATTCATCAAAACTGTCTGATGCCATATATAAAACATATCCATCCACTGGCTCGTCGGTTATAAGTCTTTTTGGGGAACCCGCGGTTCCGGGTTCCACTCCCGGCCGCAACAGTTTTAAAACAAACTTTGAACCAACAATTTAACAAACAAAAACTGTCGCCGTTAATAATTGAAAGTGTTGGCTCTGGTGCAACGGTGGGCGCGGACGTTTCGGTGGTGAGTGGCAAGGGTTCAAATCCCGGCTACAACTTTTAACAAACATAGCAAAGAAATACTTGTCTCCGATAGAAGACAAGTCCACGTACCGCACCAGGAGGGTGCCACGTGGCAAGCTTTGACTGGATAAACTCGACGACGTAATTGCTGACTCAGATGCCATGCGACGCTGACTGGGATGCCATCGTGCTAGCTGACCGGGATGCCAATGGGAATACAAGATGCCACGTGTCAACATTTCATTCGCTGAAAGAGATGACTGGATGTCGACGTGTCTGCCGATTAGTAGATGACGTGGAAAAGACGTGGCATGATGACGTGTCAACTGATGACTACGCAATGACATGTCTGCCAACTCGGATGCCGACTGTGCCGATGACTGTACGTACGGATGCCACGTGTCGCGATATGATTGGTTCCATACAACTCTGACAGGGAAGCCATGTGTCAGAATCTGGTTCGGCCACTTCACCATTCGTACAGTATGGAATGCTGACGTCAGCATCTGTACGGTCCACCTCAAAAAGTCAACTGCAAACTTTGACCGCTGATAAGTTGAGCATACGATGTCGGATTTCGACGAAACGAATGCCGTCAGAATCGTCTCGACGAGCCCTTCGACTTGACGCTGCTTCCATCAATTTTTGAAACAATCATTTTTTTCGCTTCCTAGACGCCCCTTATTCCAGTTTGACCCAAGGTTTGACTGGCCATAACTTGCACAAACGGACTCCTTTTCGCTTTGTTCGAGTTGCGTTGGAACCAGGACACCGAGCTCTTTCTGATGGTGTAGATTCTAGAGAGAAACGAGACACTTCAATTTTCACTAAAAAATGTCCACCGGATCAGGCCTCCCCACCGAAGACCTTTTGGACCTCCAAAAGTGACATTTACTCTGACAATAAGTGAGGACTTGGCCTCCCCACTTGTCCTGTATCTTCTGTACATCTGAATACCTGACTCACAAGCACAATGAAGACTGCAACAATATTGTTGAACATAAACATAACTTTATCACTTCCATAAGCATCTACATCAAATGTCATAGCCACTAACCAACAAAAATTGACTAGCATCAAGCTGAACAATAATGCATAAATGAAAGAAAATAAGTCAACATGATATCGATCCTTTACAACAGGAACATTTTTACCCAAGGATTCATCAATGCTTTCAAGCATCCTTTTCTCATGCTGTACTGCAAGTGCATCCTGCAACATCTGACCCTGGTTAGCTACTCCAAGTTCAAGTGTAGAACCTCCTGTACTGACAGACATAAGAGTTAATTCTTTACTTGCATTAATTACCCTCTTTAACTGCCCTGTGTTTGCAAAAGAATGATCAGTCTTAATCCTGTGAGAATGTACAATATATTGAACGCCATCTTTAAACAAGTGATAATGATTTTGTTGCCTGTAGAAGATTGCTTTTATGTCATAAAGATAAGGGCTACCAAGCACTATCCCACAGATATCCAGTGGAACTACATCAAATTGTACTTCATCCACAAACTTACTAGTGATTGTGAATCTTAAGGTGCATTGTTTTGTTACTTGCAACTTATCATTTTCACAAATCCAGCCTAGTGGATAAGGTCTCTTATGTTGTGTAGTTTTTAATCCCAAGTTCTTTACAACACTTTCTGAAATTAAATTCACTCGAGAACCACTATCTATGAGTGCATCAATTTTACTGTTCTTAGCAACAACCCTTAAATGAAACAGCTCATTCCTTTTCACATCTTCGGAGAAATCATTAATTGTAGATGAAGAAGCACAACTAGCAACAGAAACACCAGAAATAGGGGTTTTACCTTTTAGACCCATCACTGTTATCTTAGTCTCATCATCTGAATCTGAACCAAGATCCATAACAACATTTATGGATTTGTCCTTACCCTTCTGTTTCTGATTACGTCTTTGAGCCCACTTAGGCCTTAGTTCGGGATGTAACTTCCAGCAGTGATCTTCATCATGACCTTCCTTGTCACAATGAGTGCAAGAAAGTTTATCATCCTTCTTAACTGTAGCTGCCTTCTTTCCTTTCCCTGTCTCTGCATTTTTAGAAGATTTCTTTACATCATTATCAAACTTGTCAATGAAAGATCCTTTACCCCTTGACTCTAAGTGTATAGCTTGAACAGACACTTCATCCAAATTACAAGGGTTCAAAACCAAAATGGAATGCCTAAGGTAGGAATGCAAACCTCCTATGTACTTTAACATGTCCTGGGTATACAAAGGAACATTCAAAGCAATAGCCCTTTTCCTGAATTCATGGGTGTACTCTTGGACAGTTTGACCTTTCCCTTGCCTAAACATTTGCCAGTCCATCATTAACTGCTGCATATGTCCTAGGGGATAAAACTGCTTCTTAAGAGCATTAATAAATTCTGCCCAAGTTAAACTGACTCTACCATGTTGTGAAACTTCTGCCTTAGACTTACTCTCCCACCAAGTTAAAGCTATATTGCCTAAACGAAGAATAGCCAATTGGATCCTATCAACATCATCTAACAAGTTTTGGACTCTACAATAGACCTCTATTTGTTGAATCCAATCATCCAATTTTTCAGCATTAAGTTCACCACAATATTTAGGCAAGTCAAATTTTACATCCAATTTGATTTTAGGCTTATACCCACTCTTGAAAGGATTAGAAGAAATAGAATGAGGAGAAGATGGAGAAGAAGGAGAAGGAGAAGAGGGAGGAGAAGAAGAAAAGGGGTGATTTGGTTGCTTGCCACCATCTCCATGTTGTTTCCCTTTCTTGTCTTCATGAGCATCTTGCTTCGACGAACCTTCTTCACGTTCCTTCTATTCTTGTCTCTCCTGAAAAAGAATGTCCACCTTTGCCTTCATCTCGAGGAATGTTTTTCGAAACTCCTGCTCACTGATTTCTTCAGGAACCTTCATTCCAGAAACTGACATCTTTGGAAATGTTCTTCGCTTCCTGATCTCAGGATTAAAGTCTTCGAGCTTTCCTTCACCCTTCTGAATCCTAGATCTCGTTAGCATTCAAAAAAACAAATAACTGCAATAATAGTCAACTTGCTCTGATACCAACTTGATCTGTATAGGATCTAGACTAGATTGCAGTATTTAAATACTTAACTTTTACAATGATTATTCCAAGTTAATTAAATCAAAATTAACTTATGGAAATAACAAAATGAAAGTAATAACAAGGTGATTATAACAGAAAGGAAGGAAATGAGAGAAAGAAAGAGAGAGAAGAAGAGAAATGCAAACAGTTGATAACAGAGTTCGTCACAAAACGTGACTACGTCTCCGGGTCCACTCCAATAGAGAGACTGATCTGATTAACTCCAAAATCAATTACAAAAGATGCACCAAGACCATTAGTTCGGCAGCATAACAAGGCTCCGATGTACAACAATGGCTGAAAAAAACTCCAACACCTCTCTTTCGTATCACCTCAGCTTCAAGACTTCATTACCTGAAAAAAAACTTCGATTACAACTCTAACCTCAAGCCTCCTTTAAATACATAAAATTTCCTCAAATTGGCCTTTAACCAATTGATTTGAAAATATTCCCCTTATCTCTCCAAAATACATAAAAATCTTTACAATCTCCCTTTTACACATAAAAATCTTCAAAATATCCCCCTTTTTACATAATAAATCTTTAAGAATATTTTAGAGCCCTTCAACTTAGCAATACTTGGGCTTTCATTGTTTAGGGGGTTTGGATTTTAATCTTAAAAAAGATTATTGTTTATTGTTATTTTAAATTTAGGAGTTTGTTTTGATTTTTATAAGGCACTCGGGTTAAAACATTCATCAAAACGGTCTGATGCCATATATAAAACATATCCATCCGCTGGCTCGTCGATTATAAGTCTTTTTGGGGAACCCGTGGTTCCGGGTTCCACTCCCGACCGCAACAGTTTTAAAACAAACTTTGAACCAACAATTTAACAAACAAAAACTGTCGCCGTTAATAATTGAAAGTGTTGGCTCCGGTGCAACGGTGGGCGCGGACGTTTCGGTGGTGAGTGGCAAGGGTTGAAATCCCGGCTACAACTTTTAACAAACATAGCAAAGAAATACTTGTCACTGATAGAAGACAAGTCCACGTGCCGCACCAGGAGGGTGCCACGTGGCAAGCTTTGACTGGATAAACTCGATGACGTAATTGCTGACTCATATGCCACGCGACGCTGACTGGGATGCCATCGTGCTAGTTGACCAGGATGCCAATGGGAATACAAGATGCCACGTGTCAACATTTCATTTGCTGACAAAGATGAATGGATGTTGACATGTCTGCCAATTAGCAGATGACGTGGAAAAGATGTGGCATGATGACGTGTCAACTGATGACTGCGCAATGACGTGTCTGCCAACTTGGATGCCGACTGTGCCGATGACTGTATGTACGGATGCCACGTGTCATGATATGATTGGTTTCGTACAACTCTGACAGGGAAGCCATGTGTCAGAATCTGGTTCGGCCACTTCACCGTCCGTACAGTATGGAATGCTGACGTCAACATCTGTACGGTCCACCTCAAAAAGTCAACTACAAACTTTGACCGCTGATAAGTTGAGCATACGATGTCGTATTTCGACGAAATGAACGCCGTCGGAATCGTCTCAACGAGCCCTTTGACTTGACACTGCTTCCGTTGATTTTTGAAACAATCATTTTTTTGCTTCTTGGACGCCCCTTATTCCAGTTTGACCCAAGGTTTGACTGGCCATAACTTGCACAAACAGACTCCTTTTTGCTCCGTTTGAGTTGCGTTGGAACCAGGACACCGAGCTCTTTCTGATGGTGTAGATTCTGGAGAGAAACGAGACACTTTAATTTTCACTAAAAAATGTCAACCGGATCAGTTGATCATTTCCATGTGTTCTTGGATTTCCAAGATAGAGGGAGAAATATAGTTTGAAGATTATGAAATTAGGGTAGTAGGCATAAATTTAAATGAGACTCTCTTGTGTGACAAGGTGTTTCTAGCCAAAGAAACTCAAAAGGTGGTCTACACTGACTATGAGAAGCTCGACATAAAATTGAAGAAGCACGAGGTAGAGTTGGAAAATGTAAAAGCCACAATGGACACGATATAGGTTGAGATCAAAGGAAAAGATGTAGAAATGACCCACTTGAGGAAGTTGCAGGCTCAGAAAGGAGAAGCAACCCAAAATGAGTAGGATCAGCTTCATTCCAAGGTAGAGAAATTGAAAGGTGAGATCACCATTGAACATGAGGCAAGAGCAAAGTATCAATGCAAACAAAAGAAGATGGAAACTAATATAGCTAGATCAAATGCTATATATAATGAGATGTAAAAGATATTTAATGAGATGGATCAGGAAAAGAAGGATATGCAGAAGGAATTGGATAGCATTTGATCCCAAGCCTCTGATGAACTTCAAAAGTTCCAAGTAGAGGAAAAAGGGAAAAACAAGAAAAGCTAGATATCAAGTCAATTTTGTAGACTCGAGATGAAGAGATTAGGAAGCTATGCTCTAAAATTACAAGCACCTTCTAGGAGAAGAGTCAATTAGAGGAAACCATAAAGGCAAGGGAGTCCCAATTCTAGTAGGAATTGATCATGGTACAAGGATCTAGTATCCTTCTGATACTAAAAAAATTGATATCTGCTCATTGGGAGAGAATCATAGTTGCAGTTGCATCTCTAAAGTTGGCCTTGCAGTTTCTAAGGGATGCTCTGGAATTAAATGATAAAGTTATCCCAAAGGTTGACCAAATTCTCCACATATACACCCCTTGAGCTAAAGGATCAAGGATCTTGGTTTGCAAAATTATGCAAGGAAATTGAGGAAACCCTAAGGGACACTAGAATTCCTAATCGATGATCAGCTATGAGGAAAGCATATGAATTCATCAGTTTCCATAGGATCGTATCAAATGATAAAAACTTCTAGGTAGGGTTGAATAAGAATGTTGGTGAGATCATGGAAGAGTTTAGTTTTCTACTCCAAAGAGAATACTATGCCCTTTTCTCATTGGATGGAGGAGTGTTAACAATTGAGCAGATTGAGGATGCAATCAGGCTCAAAACACATGCCTCTACAGATCTAAAGGGTTTAAGCTCATCACCCACTATTGAGGATATTGAGAAGGAAATTCTTCCCCTTTCTCAACTATACTACTACATTAGAGATGTCTCATCAAGGTTTGTAGGAGTTTCTTTTAAAGAAGTCCTCAAGTTGGATCAAGCATATGAGGTTTTATGCACCCTCATCTGGCCCACTGATGTAGATTGGGAGACCCAACATGCTAATTTCCTCAAACTCCAAGAATTTCCAGAGGTCTAGGATTGTTCCTCCACAAGCAAAGGCTCCCTATGAGTCGCCAAAAATGTAAAGTTGTTTTTCCCTTTTGAACATTTTTCTAGTTTCCAACCCTTATTTCCTTTCCACTTCAAGATAGTTTTACACTTGAAGGACAAAGAATGATTTCACATAAAGGTGCATAATGCACCACAAGGTGGTTGTGTGGCTTTATATATATATCATTTTTTTTTTGGTTGTGAACCAAGACACATGTCAGCTTGGCAAGGATTTTCTTCAAAACAACTCTCACAAAGTCTGAAATTGCCTACTCACTTGACACGTCATCCATTTCATCAAGTAGTCAGTATCTTTTGTGGAAATATTTTTTGGGGTGGATTTCATTAGGAAGTGTGATGGATTTATTACTTTTAGGGTGGATCCTTTGAGTCAGTGCCATCAATCTCCATAGCTAATTTATCTAATTTTTCCAAGTGTTAAAATTTGATTGTCTTCTAACATTGTATCTTTGCTAAAAGATCTAAAACAATTAATGGTGTAGTTGAGACTTAATGAGTGAAGATTGTTGTGATCTAATCAAGATATAAGATTAGATTGTGAGCTATCAGATTCAGGAATCTAGCTATTTCTTCTTCTATATTATTTACGGCAATTTCCTCTTCTTTTGGCTATAAATAGTGGTTGGTAACAGTGAGTAAAAATTTATGAAGTTTTCTTCAAAAAACCATTTCAAAGAATATAAATATTGTTTTAGGGAGTTATTTTTCTTAGAAGTAGGAGTGTCTTTACAGAATACTACATATTCTCTTTGGAATGTTATATTTAACTTAGACTATCATCTGATTGGCATCTAACCTTTGTTTTTAGTTTATATATCATAAAATTTTGATCTATTTGGGAGAAATATTTGAGATTGTGCATTCTATGGACTTTTTCAAATTTATTTTTCATATTTTTTCCACATTGAAAAAATTGTGTTAAAATTTTTGTGTTGATAGTTTAGATAACTAATTTACATGTTGTTAGCTTATATGTTATATGCTATCCTTCAAAAATTAGATAATATCCATGATATGCTATTTTAATATTATGCTACAAAGGAAAAATAATTATGTAAAAGTCTAAATATTCCTATTAATCTTTAGGGTTTTTTCTTATTTTTTATCAAACCTTAATGGATGCTTCCCATAGGGAGATTTGAAATACTATATTGTGCTTTAATTAGCCTATATTGCTTGTTCTCTTCCCAACAATGAAGGGTATGTAGCATTTTGAATCTATCATATCAGTTGTAAGAAATAGCTAAGGTTTCAAATGTTACAAAAGCTCGGTGCATCACCATCTTTAAGTTTTATTTACATTTCTTTCTACCCCTTTTCCCCCCATGTTGGTGTTTTTTTCCAATAGAACCTTGAAATCCCCTAAAGGGTCGCGAACCCTTATGCTCAATAATTTTCAAAGCTACTAGCCAATGAATGAGTAAGGATTCTGAGGACCTTACTCCTACTCTTTAGGCTCTATGAGACCTAGGAGGGTATTCCTTATCATGTTCAAATGATACTTGTTATATTGAGAACACTTCTATGCACATATCAACTCCTATCAAGTGCAAATATACATTATTCATTAAAGTTTTGGCTAGCCTTTGAATAAATTATTATCTATTGCTAGGAATTAGGCAATACTTGAAATTCATACACTGTAATCAAAATATTTTTTAATGATTTTTTTTCTCACTTTGAATCCCTAGACAAGTGCATTACTAGCTCATTCATCTTTAAGGTATCCTAATGAAGAGGCTAGTGCTTCATCTATTGGAAAAATGGAGTCATTTTTGTAACAACCAATAATATATTAGCCATTTTACTCAGAAATTGGTGGACTATCATCATAATACTTTGTAATATGAGAACAAAACATCTAAAACATAACTTCTTACCAAATCCTATACTCTTTCCTTGCAAACTTGTGATCTCATTCAATCATCTAATCAATTCTTTGAATTGAAGCAAACATGAACACACACGTCAATCAAAACAACTAAAGATAAATGAAAAGACCATTGATAATTTCATTTATAATTTGTGAGAGAATTACATAGGATAATATACATTCTATAATTAATAATTTCTTTCATATATGTGACTTTTATAAAACCATTTTAATATCCTTCCATTTATGACTCATACCATAGACTATTTACTATTCTATTCATTAGTATTTTTTTACAAAATGCTTCTTCCTAAGCTAAGCTTTTCACCTAGACCATTATAAGACTCAAAATTTAAACCCTTGTAATGAGCCCTAAAATCCCTTTTATAGAACAAGGGAGAAATAAGAAACTTGCTTAATATAGTTACATTTCATTGTAAAACCAAATTCATCTGCATTTCAGATATTCCCTGAATGGTTATATGTAATCATTTGCAAATTAGGGGAATTTTTTTTTTTACACCATATGCCAGAGAAAATCAGTTGATACCACTGAAAGCACCATTAACCATTGTCAAGCCTTCACATTCCATATCCAAATTGAACAAAACGATTATTCATTATACTAGCCTAGAGGCACAAACTAACAAACCAACCACAAGGAACCAAATCAACACACAAGACCAAAAACCAAGCACGAACTTAGAAAGAAAATGAGAAACTACCTTGCTTTGTCAATAGCAAAGTAAGTATGCTTGCTTGGTGTCATAGAAATTAGGGAAGCTACGACCACCTCGTCATCAGATTCTCCTAGATTACTCATGGCCATAAGATATTGGTGGTAACCTGAATCAGTTTTAGTATCACTCTCTAAGATATCATCTGAGACTTCAATGGGATAGTGGTGTTTTCCCATATAAGCTTGGTGGTACTTATTCTAGATAGATTTCTTACTAGCTTTTTTCTTCCTCTTTGGATTTATAGGAACTTCAGCCACTTCTGGTTCATTTTTTGGAATTTCACCCTAAGGCTCAAGGAGACTAATTCTCTTGGACCTTTGGGCTAGACTGCCAAAGACATTTGGCTTATCCATTTTCAGCAAAGTAACTTCACCACTTACCCATAGGATAGAGACACCTAGAACAACTACCTCAAACACTACAATTATTAGGAACAACTCCACATGCTCTTATGGAGATTCTCAATTCTCGAAGACAACAAATTGTAAGAATAACAAGTAGGAAATCTTCACTAAATAGATCAATTGGAGTATGCATGCATTAATGTACCAAAGGAGTTCACACAAGTGAGCTGACAACCTCTCTCTCTATTTCAAATCTCAACCATTGATCCCTAGAATTCCTTGAAACTTGTTTGCAATCCTCATGCATGTTAAAAAAATCAATCATTCACATGCCTTAAGATTGATCCTGGATAACCCTACAATTTTACACCATTATTGCTCACTTGAGCAAAGAAAAATGGCTCACATGAGCACATTTTTATTTTAAATAGTAGTTGTGGATCACACTATGAGATGGCCAATTGAGTGGCTTAGATTGAGTCCACCAACTTTGAATTTCCACCACTATCCCTTGTCCAATGACCCTTGGCCAACTAGACACCAAATCATCCATGTGTGGGATCCACCCTTCTTATCTAGGAAGAACAACTAAGATTATTTCTCATCCTTCCATCATAGTCTTAGATTCAAGCTTCATAGCTTTGGATATGATAGTCAGGACTAGGTCCCACACCTGCAATAGGACACACGCCCATCGCCTGCTAACCCCACATGATTTGAGAAACTATTATTTTATTCACATGGGTTTGGCAGGGAATGACCAAGATCAAACCTATAGATATAATGGCTAACAATATCTAAACTTATGTAAATGTTAGTTTCTAAAGGTGGGTCTCAACTAGGTCGATGGTACTTAACCCTCAGAACTAAAGACTTAAGACTTAAGCCTTTTAACATATGAAATGTTTAGCCTGAGTATGGGAAAATTAAAATGATTGTAAAGGCACTTGGTCACCAACAAAGCTAGATTAGGGGAATAATAAGAATGATGATTTCAATGGCTCAAGTGGCAACTTTAATGATAGAAAATTGGGTGTGATAGGTCAATGCAAAAATATGATGCCTAAAGGTTTAAGATGGAAAACTAGAAAATGAGGGCTTTTAGACCAAAACCCTAACCCTTCCCTTAGACATTGAGGCTCACAATCATGAAAAAATTAGAACCTTCTTAGGATTTAAAAAAAAAATGGAAGCTCTCCCAGTGGCTCATGCTCAGGGATGCATACCTCTAGTGGGTATGGCGAGAATCTAGATCTCAGGTTGAAGCATATTGTAAAGAAGGAAAAAAACCTTGGAGCTTGCTAGGACCAGGAAAGTAGACACAACCAAAAAAAAAACCTAAACCCATACAATATTTACATAACTATACATTATGTCCCTCCTTTTCATTTTAGAAGCTATCTGCTAATGTATAGTCCATTAAGCATACCTCATGCAATTCCATAGGCTTTAGTCTTCAAATTGGTGGCCCAAGGCTCCCCAAATCTTGGATCCCACTCTTACCTATGTCAAAGACTTTATCCTCAACTATCTGTAATGGATTAACACTTATATCAAGCATTTCCAAACAATCAGCTTCATTGTGATTAACATCATCAACCCCATATGACAGTTTCAAAACTACCCTATTCATTGGCCTTCTCTAGTACAAGCTTATCCAATTGAATTGAAACTGTGAATACTCATATTCCATTTTATCATTAGCATCACTAACTTTGACATCACACTTAATTTGTGCATCAAACTAAAAATATTCTTAAGTACTTTTGTATATGCCATGCACACAACCCCCAAATATATCAAAAGAAAAAATTTCATCATCAAGGGGTTCATTAAATTGGGCATCATGATATAGACAAGCATTTAAGCACACTAATTCATTTTTCAAACCCTCATTTAGTTCAATGCAAAATTCTTCAAAGGTAGGCTCAAGCAATTCATCATCAACTGGGATAGAAAAAAAACACCCATGTGCATTGGTCACTTCATGTGCAATCTTGGTTGATATGTGTGATGACCCAAATGTGAACACTCATTGCTATCTGAAATTTGTTCATTTGCATTAGAACCAACATCTTTTTTCTCCTTCACACAAATTCTTTCCTCATTGGATGAAAATGCGTCCATAATAATGTTGTGAAGATAAGGAACATTAGAAAAGAACTCAATTTCACATTCAATAACATGAGATCAACCATTATTTGTGTCATTTGGCTTCTCTACACATAGGCCAAAAGGTTCTACAATATCAACACAATTTGAAAATTCATCAAACTATTTCACATTATCAATGGCTAATAATGTTGATTCAAGATCTATGTGTTTATCATAATGCATAACTTGGTCATTCGAAAATGAACCCCTTCCTTCATCAAGGTGTACAAAATCATCATTTTGATGTATAGCTAAAATTTTCATCTCAACTTCACACAAATAGTCAAGAGTAGCTAGGATATAAGCATTTTCTTCAGCACCTTCATCATCTCTAGTACTCTATTCAGGGTCAGCACATTGAAAAATCACATCTTTATCTTCAAATTCTTCATTATCAACATAGTTAACATACTCCATTGATTGAAAATCCTAATTATATTCCAAGTATGCATCAAATGCAATTTGTTCATTCACTTGTGGACAAGTGACTTCATGAGCATTTTTATCATTACATCCTTCATGTGATTGAAGTGATTCTAGATCATCCTCATAGGAGAAGTTACAAACCTTAGAAACACAATCAAAAACTTCAATCTCATTATGATCCTTAATCTTGCCCACAATATTTGTATTGAATGTAAAATGCTCATAGGCACTGCTTTCAAGCAACTCATCAATGTGTTTCTTTTTTTTCTCATGGCCACATTCTAACCCTATGTCAGATGCATCATCTGAGTTCTCAAAATAGAGTGGGTTATTTCTAAACCAATAAGGGTCACCACTTCTCATTTCAAGTAAAGTTGGATGCTCATCAAATAAGGGATTTTTCCATACATTCATTTTTGTCATAAAATCTTCAGCCTCTTTAGTATGAAGGTTTAAATTTTTTAGAGCATCATTGTACTCAAAGTCATTATGATCACTAGAAGAGCATAAAGACACATTTTTGACCTCATCCACATCATTTGTAGTTAACATCAGTAACTCACATTGTGAAAACTCCTCACAGGAGGAAAATTGTTCACTCTCAAGAAAACATGCATGAACATAGTTATCAACATATCCCTTTCTTGAGACAAAGGATTCCATCTCTACTTCATCATAATCAATAGAGGCAAGACCAGACTCAATTCCATCCAAATTACTATAGTTAGAACATTCACCAATATTGAGACTACAGTTAGGTTCCTCATATTGAATTCCTAAACTATCACTTTCAACACCTTGACCATTAATTTGGGACAAAATATCAACAACATTTGCACCACTGTCATTGATCATATCATGACATGGGATGACCTCTTGTATCTCTTTTACTTCACTATCCATGAAATCCTATGGAAGAAAATCATGTACGTCTACTTTGTCATCATATTGTGTATTTTCATCTTCATCATTGTTGTATTGATTTGCATATGTGCTACTTGTGAACTAATTACAACCATTACATTCTCCTATACAACAAGATGGGTGTTCATACTTTGATAGACTCTTTTCACTTGTTTGCATTATTTTTTGTTCTTTCTCAACAAGACAACCACCATTAGCATTCTGGGGCATCACATGTACATAATCACAAATAGCTCCCTCTACAATCCTTATCCAATAAATTACTTGACCAAAGCTATGAGGCTTTACTTCCCTTAGCAAGGTACTATGCCCTAACTTGTAGATTTCACAAAATAGATCAATGCACATTGAATCCTTAGGTCTAAAATTTATGAGAACCTCCAACAAGGAATCCACAAATCTTGAAAGAAAATCATAGGGTGATTCTTCTTTATGTATTTTTATTTCATACAATTTTTTAACAAAAGGAAACTAATTAACTTTGCTCAAATTTTGTTGATGTTCAACTTGTAGCTCACTATAATCTGCATATTGTGGTGAAGGGGTAATCATAATAGTAGAAGGATTATCATCTTAATAGGTGTCTCTAATAGCTGATCCATTAGTTCTATTTGTGTTAAATGTGCTAGGATAACCCACACTGGTGGCCAAATACCCTTTCATCATTAAATATTTTAAGTTGTTTTCAATATTCATGGAAATTAGATATGCTTGATGCAATGTTGCAGGCTCTTTGTCTCTTAGTAGATAGCTCATCTTACTATCAAATGAACCAAAATATACAACCAAACATTTAGCATCATTTGGCTGTATATTTTCAAGAATATCCCATATGACCTTTGCAAATCTAAGATTGAAAGCATGAACTAGCTCATCCTCATTCTTATGAATTTCCATAATTTTTTTCCTTACCACATTAGCATTTACTCTTTCACCAAATTGTTCTATAAATACTACTTTGAAATCATCCCACAAGTGTATAGAGGATGTTCGTAAATAGGAGAACCAATCTCTTTCATCTTATTTTAAAGAATGAAAAAACCACTTCATGACAACATCCTCAAAATCCAGTTTATAATCTCCCATCATATCAACAAAATCTTGTAGATGCTTGCTTGCTAATTCAGACTTCTCACCGTTGAACTTTGGTGCCTTATCTTTGATTTTAGATGGTACAATATTTGGGTAGCCACAAATGCTACCAAAATTTCTTTGACTTGAGAGGGGTTTCCCATTATGTATCATGACATTAGGTTCCACACAAGGATGCACAGTTTGATAATACATTTTCTCACACCTTTTACAAGGCTTGTCATATCAACCATATAATTACACAAGGAAATTCAAAATCCCTTTGCAATTATGATCTTAAGCCTTTACAATGCAAATATCCTATCTCTTCTTTGCTTAAGATCCTCTAATAGATAAAATTCAAAGATATAACATACTTCATCATAGTACATGAATTTAAATTTTCACTTTAGAAGCATGCAAAATTACCACTACTATTCCCCCTCTTACTACTATTTCATCTAATGAGGAACCATTTACATCTTAGGTCTTAAAAAATTATCATAAATTTCCTACAAACATATAATATTTTCTTTTGATTTATGAGAATACCTAGAAATTTGTAGTAGTCATTGACTTTTCTTCTTTGAAATTTGTAGATCTGGAATTTTAATGTATTCTTTATTAGGTTCTTTAGTCAGAGTCACTACCTCTCTTTAAAAAGGACTAAACTTCAAGTAGTATGAAGCTTTTTCAAAGGTAAATCTCATTTTGGGTCTTCTCCAACAATGGATTCATGATTGTCAACCTTTTTGCCTAAGTATGGATTAAGGGTGTGACCTTCAAACCCTTACCTTATAGGTTTATCTAAAACCCTTTGGATTTTTAATTTTGCATTGACTTGTTTCATCTGATCACTAGTCGCTTAAGTCGTCACTTGAGCCTTTGAATGCATATTCTTACCAGCCCCTTTTGTCTAGGAAAGATGGTTACCCATGCATTGTCTCATGTCAAATATACATGAAGTTGGAAAAATATTTTACTCCAAAAGACTTATGTTTAAGCCATTTTTCTAAGGGTCTAATTTTCATCATCCTAGTCATGGCCCCACTTTAAGACTAATTGTTGACAATGAAGATTACACCCTTAGCCAAGTTAGACTTTCCTATCCTATTGCAACATGGAAACGCTCTCAGATTTGTGGGAAAATCTATAAGTGAGAGCAGATCTCCAGAGTGGGATGGTTCCCCCAGTAAGCCACCTAATCTAGAAGAACTTTAGATGAAAGGGTTAAAAGGGAAAACTAAAACATAGATCCTAAAACCTAAGATGATTCACCAACAATTTAAATATTTTGAAAACTTTCCACCCTGAACAATCTCCCTAAAACTTTGATTCTCACAATCTCACCCTAGAAACACATAATCCAATAGTGATTTTCATAGAGGTTCACCAAACAGAACACATAATACAACTCGAATCACATGAAACCCTTGCAAGCAAACTTACAATGATAATACATGAAGAGGATTATGCATTTGAATCATAGTTAACATCAAATTGTGACTGTAAATTTGAGACAATAAAATGAGAAAGGAAATCCTGATGTTTTATTGAGATGAAGGAGTGTCAAGCTCAAAATTTGAGTACAATAAAATGTTTACAAAACTCTTTGAGTGTGTAGGAGAGCAAGAAACAATCAATTTGAACTCAGAAAATCAAAATTTTCTCCAAACTTATATCTTCCAAGTGTCTCACTAGTGGAAATAGAAAAAATTAGCTCAATTGCATCTCCAAAATAGCAACTTTGATCCATTTTCGAGCTCCTCGGTAAAGCCTAAAAAATAGTGCCTCAAAATACTCCAAACTACATGAGAAAAGTGGAAACTTTCTATCTTTGAGAGGTTGATCCAAAAAATCCACAAAATTAGGTACAAATAGCTCCAAATTTTCCCAAGTGAACTCAACTCAAAATAGAAAATCCAGTGAAGACTCAAACACCCAAACTGCATTTTAAAAACAATAACAAACATTACCTTAATGATGTTTTACATCATGTGCAATTTTAGAAAAATAAATAAAAAGCCTCCCTATTACATATGATTTGATACAATTTGGCCCTAATTACTCCGTTTTTTGCAGTTTGAGTTAAAAAAAATGCCTTGCAAATCCCTAAGGTAATGTGCAAAGAGCTCCTATACATTGAATTTTTCAATAAAAATCATAAAAGTTCAACTATGGGCTATATCCCATAAAGCAACTAAGGCACACAGACAACTTGACCTAGTGAAAAAGTGCTAAATTGCATATGTTTCCTCATAAGATCATAAGGGAAAGGTATGCGTTTGTTTGACTTTCTTTAATCATTTTCACTTGACAATTTTGGAAGAAATGAGCTTTGTATTCCCCCACCATGGGTGACTAGGGTTTGAGCATTTTCCTTTGCATTTTTTAATTGATTCCTCCATGCTTCGGGTCAAAATCCTCCTACAACTCAATCATAAGTCATTTTCGATCTCCCTTAGGCACTTTGATTCCATTTTGAAGGGTTTTGAGGCCTCGTAGCTGCGACCTCTATAATTTTTCTAACTTGTCTTTCATGCTTTGTCTGTCTATTGAATTCTTCTTCACTTTGAGTCATCATGGAAAGTTTGATTTGAGATTTTTGAAGACTTGGATCATGTAATTTTAATCTTTTCCTCTTCACAAAAACCATTAATGGAATTATTTGATGTTGGGCTTGATCCATGATGTAGAAGTCAATGAAACTTACAAAGACAAATATTCTTTTCATTTTGTATTGTTTTCTGGGTTTGAAACCCCTTAATGGCCGCAACCATTCACTAGGTTGCATTCATTTTATGAGAGCTCTTACTATTATATGAGCTCAAACCCTGTATTATCTTCTATATTTGAAATTTTTGGAAAAAAGCCCAAGTGGGTTTGTGTTTCTATGGAGAAGAATGCCTCTCCTAGGCCATGACTATAAGAATACAAACTGGGGTTTTAATGCATCATGGATTTCTTGTTCATTCTCTAAATATGTAGAAAGCAACAATGTTCTTCAATTTTTTTGAGTGGAAACCAAAATACAAACTCCTCCAAGCAAGGAAGAGACTTTAGACCTTGAGGGTTTCACATTTCTAAATGAGAAAATTCATTATTGTTCATTCATTTTAAAACCCTAGCTTCACTTTAGCATTAACTCACTATAATGAAAATAACAAAAATGGTTTCATTTTTCTATGTGTGCACTATAACTTCACTTGTTTATTCTCAAAATGCAAAAAACTCCACTTTAGCATGTTTAACCTTAAGCAAAAACAAAATCTTCTATAGCTATCATTGTTTCTTTTGTGTAGCTCTTTCATTTTAGTTGCTTGTCAAAAAATAAGGCCTCCTCATCATTTTGCATGGCTGCCAAGGTATTTGCACCTTGTTCTATGAAAACACACATAGAAAAAATATCTACTTGTACCAAAGTGTATTGCATGAGCAATGATGATGCATCTATTTTGTTCATTCACTTCTTGCAATGTTTGTATTTGGCCAATATGATGCATCTGCAGATCATGATAATTCCATTGTTGTTTGTTATCATCCATTCTAAGCACTTTGAATATTCAAAAAATACACTTCAAGCTTCCACTTTTTACCACAGTTTTATTTTTATTGTGAACATAGAACAATGTAATGCAACAAAACTTGAATTCCATGTTTCACTTCAATTCAATGATGTTGTTCTTGCTTCTTTCAACTCAAATCTTTTGTCCAAAGTTTACAATAACCTATTTTCCTTCATACATTGGCTTTCATATTTCACTTGCAGCCAGTTCTACTTCCATTGCTTGATAAAAACAAGGTCATCTTTGCACTCTTCATTCATTTTTATCTTTTACTAGACAACTATAGTTGATGTGAGTCTTGATATTTAGTGTATAGAAGATTTCAAATAACACTTGATGATGGTGTTTTGAAGCTTCTCCATTTGGTTTAGTTGCTACTCTTGATTTGTAGATTTGCATTATGTATGCTTGTTCACTATCATTCTATGACAATGAATCACTTGTTGGGCTATCAATGTGAACATCATGTTAATGAAATATGCCAGTAATATAATGTTGTAGCAACACTTTGAACATGACACAATTGCATGCAAACAAAAATATATGATGAAATATAGTGCATTTAATTTTTGTTCTACATAATTTGAGCATTTGAAAAAGATTCCTTGCTCACTTGTGATCATCTTCACTTTGCATTTTGAATTTGATGGGCATGTATGGGAAATACATCAACTTTTCTTTGATTGCTTTATGAGCTTCTCCTTTAGTTGGATGTTCCATCTTGACACTATGGATGTATCCCTTTTCTCAAAGTCCCACTTGTAGTCAAGAGGCAACATTTCGAGCTCAACCCTTGTGGGAGCCCATTTTACACCACAAGCTATTAAGTCTTAAATGTATATTAGAAACATGACTTTTCCTATACTTGCATAGTGAACAAACAATGTTAGACTAAAAAAAATAAGTTCAATATTCCTATGATGTTTCATCCTTTCTATTCTCTTGCACACTTCTAATCTTTTCTCAACTGATTCAATGCACCACAAGAAATGCTCTATATTACTATTGATAGATCATATAGGAGTATTAATAACACAAGCTCTAACAAATATTTCTCAACCATCTACAAGTTCACTTGGAGAAAAGGAGCAAGTAGGGAGAAAGAACAACGAAGAAAACTTGAAGACACCTTAGGTAATGACGACTATGTTTCTTCTTATGTGTTCCTTTCTTTCTATTATCTTTAGTAGCATAGTGCATTTCTTGTGTTTTGTTGAATTTTCTATTTCCACAACTTGTGTGAGACACTTGATCTTTCTTTTCATCCCAATGAATATGAAAACAACATTTTGTGCAATTGTGTTCAATTTTATACCTTTCTTTTGCAAAAATGTATGAAATATTATGGAATTGATAAATCAATATAGAATGAAAGTACTATTCTTTATATCTCATGCAATATTTTATGCTATAAATCTTGAATGGAAAACTAAAACACATTACACAATTTAACTGAACAATTCTTTTAAACTATAATACATGCAATGGTTTAAGCAAATGCAGAAATGAATTGAAATCTTTCACCTAAAAATGAACTTAAGTTAATTGGTTTTGTCAATTTGAGCTGACGTGAAAATTTGATAACACTAACTTTATTAACATGTGAGGAAATATCACCCATTGGATTCGAAGGTTAGATCCCAACTGTTGATTGAACAACTTGTAGACATTAAAGAATAGTTGTCAAAAGTTGTGCAAGGTATGCGATGGTTTGAAATGTGTCCTTTCCATGGTGGGGCATGATCCTTGTCCAAGCACTTGATGATCAATGATTTAGAGATTGATGGTTATTATTTAGCATGGGATTTGAATCTTGGTTGTCCATTGCACACTTTGTGACATTTAATTAATGCCCATCAGAGTCTTGCAAGTTATGCAACCGAAGGACATGTGGATTCCTTGACTGTCCTATAGAGTGTGGTGGAGCCTATGGATTGAATGATATGGCTTCCTGTCAACAAAGTTTTCATTAGCTAGAAATTTTCAAGCTATGGTTTTAGGAGTTCAAACACAATTTGACTTAATTTGGGATGTTTGATTTTTCATCTCATCTGTAGATCAATTCCCAATATTCAAAAACTAGAAATAGGCATGTGATAGTCAATTTTACTCTACAAGGAGTATGCATTAATGGTATTTATTCTACATGAGTGATGAATTTGAT
Source organism: Sequoia sempervirens (assembly GCA_007258455.2). NCBI lineage: Eukaryota > Viridiplantae > Streptophyta > Pinopsida > Cupressales > Cupressaceae > Sequoia > Sequoia sempervirens. The sequence continues at coordinate 65,309 of VDFB02069354.1, forward strand.
CCTAGTGTGTGTGAGGAATTAATTTCTTGCCATCATTGAGAATGGTACATGAATTTTCATGTACCTGGCTAATTAATTGTGGAGATGTGGAAGCCAGTGGTTGATCGCTTGCTCACTCATGTGACTTTCACCAAGCATTGATGATTAGCATGCCTAATTTTCTTATTAAATGAAGGTTGATGGCCTCTATTTTCACCATTACAATTGAGAGTTTGAATTTATGAATTCTAGAAGTGTGTTATCTATTCATGTAGCTACATTTTCAAGGAAGATGAGTAAGCCTACTACTTTTGTGTCATTAGTGTGGAGTTCCCAGAGGTTCAATGTACAGAAATCTCACAGTGATGTTCTAGAATACGAATAGAACATACCCATAAATAGTGCAACTCTAAAGGAAGAAGGTGAGGAGAAAGTCTATGGTGAAAATTATACACCAGTTGCTACTAAAAGTAGCCATAGATTGAGAAGCTAAGTAGCAACTACAAAAATGATGGAGGCCAAAGGTAAGGAGCCTACATGATTTGTATGAGGAATGCGAAGAGATGTGAGATATGGCTGAGCTTCTTTCAGATGATAAAACTCTCCTATTGTCGTTATTGATAGCCCCTCGAATAGTGAGACTGAGACAAATTTAGGTTACCAATGATACATCATGGTCTTGAATCAATTGGTAGTTCCAAGGGAAGAAGTCATATTTATTGCCCCAGTTTATGTAAAGACTCCAAGTGGGTGTGATTACTCTATGGTTGGTAAGGATAAATATGAAGAAGGGGTGGTGGTTTCTCCTCTTCCTTGCAAAAAATCATGAAGTGGACGAGTCTACCGTGGCTCTGGCACTGGTGCTTGTTTTGGTTTTGGGTGATGTAGCTGGTGTTTGGGTCTTAATTTTTGTTGTGATCATGATATTGTTTGGGTGGCTTTTCTTGTGTTCCCTGTGTATGTTGGTTTTTTTGTCTTCATGTTAACTATGGATACCCATGGCCAATACTATGAAGAATTTTATTCAAAATGGATGTGGAATGTAGTGGTTAGTTGGTGTTTAAAGGTAACCTTTTGTGACATCGACCTATCTCTTTTGGTGGTGGTTATGAATTTTGTTTCACTAGTTCAGCAAATGATTACTCACAACCGTTCGGGGAATTTCTAAAATGAAATTGAAATTTGGGCTAAAATGAAATATTTTTGAAATGTAACTGTAATGATCCTGATGCCTATTGCTCCCTTGGCCTATAAAAGGGACTTCATGGCTCATTACTAAGGGTTCAATTTTTAGACCAATACATGGTCTTGGTAGAAGTTAAGTACATAAAGGATATGTTGTAGAAAGCTAATAAATAGAATAGTAGAGTTTTCTTGGGTTTAAGTCTTATATGTAGTAGTCTTAAATGAGTTTAACGCAAGTTACATATATTGAAACAAATCTTATCTCTAGAATGCATACTCTCCTTTTGTAAAATTTTCAAGTTATAAATGAAATATCAAGGGTATTCTCATTTATCTTCAATGGCTCAATTGAATATATGTCCTTATTTTGAATTTAGCTTAAAAAGTTAATTAAATGCTTGAAGAGGGTCATAAATTTGTGAGAATTTACATAGGATCTGATAAGAAGTTATGTTTCAGAAGTTGTGAGTTTTCAGATTGCAATGCATTGTGAAAATAGTCCACCATTATTTGAGTAAGATAACTTGTATATTACTGGTTATTGTATATTTGACCCTGTGTACCTAATTGATGAAAGCACTAGTCTATTTGTTAGGGTTTTTAGCAATTGAATGAACTGATGATTTATCCGAGCACGGATTTAGAATAAGAACACAATTCACTTAAAATATTTCAATTATGAAGCATGAGTTTGAAATATCTCCTTTTTCCTGGTAAATAGATAATAATCTACCTAAAGATCAACCAAATATTTAATGAGTTACATTTATTGTCTAGTAGTAGGAACTAACATATGAATAGAAGTTGTGTACACAAAAAAATTAACCCTTTTAATTTTTCTTGTTTTGTCCCTCCTTGTGCTTATTTGGCTTGATTTTACCTTGAATTAATGTTACAATATGGCCCACATATTCATATTATGTCTTGAATCTTTATGAATCATTAAGACTTTATGATGTCTTGTAAAGGTGTTGTCGAGTGTTGTGACACATTTTTACACTTTTCTAGACTCTTCTTATTATAATTTATCTAAATGTTCCCTATTTATCACTTACCAAGTCTTATTTTAAAGTGTTGTGAAGTCTTGTAACCAACTTTCACACTTTTCTAGACTTTTCATCACCTAATAACACCTTTCTTATGCTTTATTTTGCCCCTTTATGCACTTACAAGTCATAATTAAGTGTATTTTTTAGTACAAACCTAATAAACATCATTAAAGACAACTTAATTCCTGACACCTGCTTCCATGCCTTGAGTGGGACCCATTCACAATTGGTAGAGAATGAGTCCTTCTTGGCACAAAATTAAAAATAATTTCAAATTTCTTCTGGGTTTATATTCATTAAGACCTTAGGTTGGCCTATAATGTTGTGTTTTTGGAAAATCAGGGCATAAGTGTGTATAAATAAGTGTTTTTCTATTCATTTTAAATCCCACTCATCCAAGCATTCACTCAAGCATTCATTCTTGCATTCAATCCATATAAGCAATCATTTGAGCATCATATCATCATTCAATCAAGCAATTATCAAGCATCTTGGAGCAGTCATTGACATATCTTCAAACTTCAACAACAAGGGTTTGGTGAGTTCATGACATTTGCATGTTATTTTTTCACCATTCCTTTCTTATTTCATTTCATTATTAAGGGTTTGATTACCAAATCAGGGTTTGACCAAGGAAAACCCCTATACTCTAACCCTTAACCATTTTCCCCCTCTTTGCATGTGTGTTTGCAGGTCTTGTAGGTATATTTTTCAAAGAAATAGGTGTTGAAAAGTGGTCAATTTTTTTATCAAAGTTATTCAAGTCAACAAAGACCTAGTTGAAGCTTGGAGACATCATTTAGCCCGTTTTCTACAATTTTAGTTTCGTCAACCCGAAAAGAAGACAAGCAAAGATATGGACCCACAGAGTTGAATTCAAAATTTGTAGATTTTCTTAAGTGGATTGATTCACCATCAGTGGTGAATGAGTCCCACTTCTAGGGCAGAAAAAGTGATTTTTTAGGTTTTCAGTTCATGACATCCGGAAACCTGTTTCAACAGAATTTACTAGAAGTAGGACTAATTCACCATCTGTGGTGAATGAGTCCCAGTGGTCATCAACAGTAATTTCTAAAAAATTATAGAACCATCCCAAATATACTTTCAACCTCCAGGTGCACCCCTTTAAGTTTCATTAGGTTTTGTTTTCATTTGTGCATGTTTCTAGTTCATGTTTGCATACAACACTAGATGTTTACCAACACTTTGCTTTTCTTAGTTTGCATTCCATAATTGATCTATTTCATTAGTTTTCTGCATTTATTTCATCTCATCTAGGTATTTTT
>VDFB02069355.1:0-16222 GCA_007258455.2 Sequoia sempervirens
ATGGATATGATACAAATACATCCTATTATAGAACTTGAGTTCTATATGTTATGAGATAATATAAAATTATGTTGTGAAATGTGGTAAGTTCTACTAGGATGCTCCTACATCAAACACCTATGGTTGTTAAAAAAGCAAGTTTTTCACTTTATTGATTCTAGAGAAAACTCAAGTCATTCCACCTCAATTTATGAGATCCATGTTGAGTCTTTTATTGCTCTTCCTTCCCACTTAATCAGGTATTCTTCATACTACCTATTTTTTGTGCTACGCCCAATTCTACTATAGACAAAATATGCTATATTCATTTTTGTTCTTGTTGTGGTAGTTTTTCTTCTAAACAAACTTCTTTGGTATTAGCACTTGATTTTCCTTCATGATATTGAAGGAGATCTATGATTTTGAGTATAGGTTATATACTGAGCTCTTTTGGTAACTCAATCTTATAGTTGTTCCTTGAACCAAATTTTCTAAGAATCTTACATTGACCAAACTTCCTCATCCTTGGCTTTTTATATGTGTATACTAGAAATATTTCTTTTTGAGTTATACCATAAATTCATCCCCAATAGATAATTCTTTGTGCTTCCACTATTCATCTGCCTAAGTACTTTATGTTCATTATCTTGAAGTGCTTCATGGCCTTATTATATACTATTTTAGTGTATCCTACAAATTCTTCTTCCTGTGCATTCATTTTGGCTTATGTACTGATGTCTCTAAGATTGACTACTCACCGAGGTTGTAATCTAGTCACAATTTGAAATGGTGTCTTCCATGTATTTTTTTCAATGAGTTGTTGTCTGCAAACTCTACTTGTGATAGAATTACATCCAAATTTATTGGCTTATCTCCCACTAAGCATCACAATCTAGTATTCTAACTATCCCCTTTAGCAACTTGGCAATTCCTACACTCTTACACAAAATTCCTTACATCCCTATATATTTGAGGCCAAAAATAATGCTCACTTACCAAAGCCACCTTCTTATTAATGCTTAAATGTCCTACTAATCTACTAGCTATGTTTCTCCTTGGTCAAGTTCTCCCACATTGGGATTCCAAGAATGCGCAATTGACTTCTTTTGAATAGCATGTCACCCTTGAATTAAATAATCTAACTACTTACTCATGTGTGTTACAATTGGCTTCATAATTTTATTTCAAACTTTCACAAAATATACGTCATCTTCATACATGTGTTTGATTTCTTTAAATCCCATCACTTATATCCTCATTTGTGTCAATAGGTTCTTCCTTCTACTTAATATGTCTAAAACTTTGTTTGACTTCCCACTCCTATGTTTCAACATAAATGTATAGCTCTACATGAACTCAACCTGATGAATGTGTCTTTCATTCAACTTTCCTTGGTTTTTTGAATAATGTAGGGCTTGATAGTTAGTATACAACACAAATTCCTTTGGAAATAGGTAATGTTGCCACTTCTTCAAGGCTTGGATTATAGCATAGAAATCCTAGCCATAGACTAAGCATATCTTCCTTCCATCAATCAAATTTTCACTAAAATAAGATATTGATCTCCCTTCTTGACTCAACATTGATCCTATTACATTTACACTAGCATCAAAGTCAATCTCAAATAATTTGTCAATATTAAGTAATGCTAATATTGCTTGCTATGTGTAGTGATAGAAAATGTATCCCTTTACATTTCCTCACTTTTTAGGGCATGATCCTAGTTAAATTGGACTTAATTGTGCCTTGATTTAGTGTTGTAAAATGTGTTTATTTACACTATCACACTTATTTAGGGATCCTTTAATTAATTGATCCTAATTGTGCCTTAATTAGACCTTTAATTCATTTTCCAAGCCTATTTATTATATTTTTCGAAGAGGAAACCTGACGTTCATTAATCTCTTAAAATAACACTTCTTATTGAGTAATGCATGTCCTAAGTTTAGGGACCTAGGACCCATTCGCCCATGGGTGAATGGGTCCTCCCTTGACCTTAGGACCTAAATTTAAATAATGTTTTTACTGTGATTTTAATGTCTCTAAGTGTATATTTAGATGTTGGCTTCTGAGATTTGAATTTTGGGAAATTAAGGATACATACCTATAAATACAAGGTTATTTTAGTATGTTTCACCTATAATTTTTATGAGACTTCATGAGCACTTTCAACAAAAATTTTGGATAACTTCAAGGAATTTAGGAGAAGATTTATTATAGTTCTATTGTAGCATTCAAGATTCAATTATCATGTCAAAGTCTTCTTGCATCATGAATGTTTTTGGATCTGATATGGTGATGTAGGTTTCATGATCCATTCAAGAATTCAAAGCCATTATTTCAAGCAAGATTCAAGGTTCAAGATCAACATCCATTAAATCTATTTCATGCAAGTTGCAAAATTTCATTTCAAGTTTTATTCAAGTATTTATTGAGTGGTAACATTGATTTGTTCATTTTTCACTCCCTCTTTCATGATTTCATTTCATTTCAAGGTTTGATTACCAAAATGGGGTTTTACCAAGAAAAACCCCTATTCACCAAAAACAAACAATTTTTCCCTTTCATGTTGTGTTTTTAGATCTGGGTTGAAGAAGAATCGAAGATCTCTTGAAGAGAAAATTTGAAAAAGATTTCATAAAAGTTGGCATATCATGAAAACTCATCTATAGAACTTATTTCTAACTTTATGACACTAAAACCTAGAGAATCTAGAAGTACAAAGATAGGACCAAAGGCTCCCAAAAGTTGCAGAAAAACCCTAACAAAGGACCCATTTTCCCATGGGTGAATGAATCCTAGATTAGTTTTTGAAACTAACTTTTGGTGAAAGGTACATTCAAATCTTCCCTTCTCTAGTCTGCAATTTGATTGTAGGTTATGTCAGTATTGATTTTGATCTTGTTCTTCTAAGTGTTGAATTACATTTTGGTTTTAGTTATATTTTTAGTTTTTCTTCCCAAAGTTTTGATTGACCTTGACCCTCATCCTTCAGTCATACAAAAATCTAAAGATTCACACCTTGAGTTGACTTGAGCACCTAAGGTTTACAAGGAAATTCTTTGTGTGGATCTCATTTCCTAATGAAATGGAGGAAGATAGGTCCATCATAACCATATTCCCCTTCATTTCCATTAACACAACCTATATTTTCTTTATTTCATTTTGGTGAACCCAACTTTTGAGCATTGTATCTTTCTAATTTTGAAGTCTATTTCAACATTAGATCTAGGATTTGCATTCATTTGTATTGCATTGCATTGAATTGAATCTCATTTAGGGTTTATTAACTTGCATTAGCTTGCATCTCATTTAGGGTTTTAGGAATGTATTTTTGCATCTCTTAAAATCTAAAAAATACAAAAAAAGGGTCATTTTGCAAAGTATTTACATAGTATTGCATCATCATTCATTTGCATTACAAAATTGAATCAAAATAGCACATCAAATTAGGTAGAACCTCCTATTGTCATTTATCACTACTTTGCATGTACATTTAGACTTCTATTTATAGAAAATTCAAACTATAACCACCTTTCTTAGTCTAGAATCTGAAAGCCATAGGAATCAACTCAAAAATATGTAAAATTTTCATTTTTAAAAACCCTAAGCTAGGACCCATTTCCCCATGGGAGAATGAGTCCTTGATTAGGGATTTTCTGCATTTTTGGGAATCAAAATCTATGTTTTTGTATTTTTTTTAATTGTTTTTAGTTTGTTGTTACAATTTACCAAAAAAAATTATCTCAAATTGATCATATTAGGCTTCATTTGATAAATTTAGTGCATTATGTGAATTCAAAATTGCATTTACAAGACATCATTTTCAGGATTTTGCATAGCATAATCAAAAAAATTATCTTGTTTGAAATCTAAAAAATGATTTTTTTTATCTGCATTGCACTTTACATTCTAGGATATTTCATTGTATTTCACCTTTTATCCATTTTGGGTGAATACCAAATTTTTGAAACTTGTATGAGCTTCACAACTTGGTGTCCTATTGTGAATTCTATCATGAGACATTGTTTGAGACTCATGTCATCCTGTGATACACCATTTGCCATGAATCTTGGGTTATCTAACTCCTTCACTAATAGTGTTGACACTAGTCAACCCTCTATGGATCCTAGCTTTCATACCTCATTTCCAATGACTTCCCTACCCACAACTCATATGCATGATGTCAAAATAATGGTTTCCAATGTCCTGCAAGATAACATAAGAAGGATAGACGAAGAAATAGAAAAAATGTAAAAATTTGTGACTTCTAAAAATATTGCTAGTAGTGCCATTCCTTCTTTAGATAATGTGACAAAAATTCTTGAAAGTGAACATGGAATAGACATTGTGTGAAGTCTAGCTCATATTGTTGATAAAAATGTCCCTACCATGACTAGTTGTGCTCAAGCTTTCGGTTATAGTCAAAGCCAAGGTGGAAATTCAATTCCTCCTTCCACAACCATTACCTCTAGTACTCATGTTACTACAACCATCCAACCTATTGCTAGCAATGTCAATACTTCCTTAGGTATTTCCACTGGAAATCCCTCTAGCTTTGTGCATTCAAATCTCATATCTCCTCATCCATCCCCCTCACAAATATTCAATTCACTTACCCTCCACATACATACACAACTCCACCTTATTCACCTTCATCTCACAACACCAACAACGATCCGATCCTTAACACACTTTTGCAAAATGTCTCATCCCTACAACAAATCACCACATTAAACCAAAACAACAATGGCCAACCTTCACAATATCAAAACCAACCCATTACCCTTGGAGATATTAAGAACAAAAATTCCACAAGGTATAGAGGTTCCTAGATTTGAGAAATATCGTAGGAAAGGAAATCCTATTAGCCATGTTTCTTCTTATACAACCTTATGTTGTGACTTCATTTTTGAAGATAAACTCTTGGCTAAACTCTTCCCTAGATCCTTGAAAGGTACTGCTTTAGAGTGGTTTTCCTCCTTACTGAATAATTCAATTAGTTCATTCAATGAACTTATTGATGCTTTTTACAATCATTTCCAAATTCACATCATGGGTCCTCAGATGACCTTAGTTGATTTGATGACATGTAAAAAAAGGATGATGAAAAGGTCACTGATTTTATAGTGTGATACCAAATTCTTTATTCACAAATAAACATTAATATTCCTGATGTCAACCTTTAGAGAATTTTTATTTCCAATTTACAAGACAAAATCCAAGCTAAGCTTGAGATGTTGAGGTTTCCTTCCTCCACACAGTTGTGTATATCCCTTCGTGATTACCCAAATTCAGTTAGTAGTCATGAAGTTAAAACTCCTAGTAACCATTCTGAAAATTCAGAATCCACACCTCAAACCAACTACCAACCTTTCAAGAAACAAAATAAGGGATTTATATAGCTTAACCCTCCTCAATCAACTCAAAATGTTGACACCCAAGTGGCTGCTATAAAGACAACAAAACCATATGCCTTTGGGGATAGAAATAAATGGTTTATACCCCTACTTGATACCCTTCGTAATATCATGTTGCAACTCTTAGACAAGAATTTGATTTTCATGCCTCCTATTAGAGCTCTTGATCCTACTAATCCTTTACCTTCAAACTATAGACCAAATGATTATTGTCATTTTCACCATCAAAATGGACATGATAGGGGATATTTCAAGCATCTTAAACATCTTGTGCAATACATCATTGATTCTAATCATATTCAATTTGGTATGATCAAGATAATAATTTTTTAGATCCTCCTAATCAAAATTTGCAAATCTTTACCAATCCTTTGCCAAATCATAATATTTCATTTTTCAAATCTAGTGAAACAAATAATTATGTGATGAATGTTTACACAGATGATGATAACATGAATGATAATGAAGAAGACCCTATAAAATCTTTGGTTGGATTTATTAAAGCTAACCCTCATAAGGGACTAACTATGATGCCACTTGACATTGCTTTCTAACAACAAGATACACTTAAACATGCACCCTATGGTCCTATTTATAGCTAGAAGAATCAATGAGAATCCTACTAATAGGATATTAATTGATCCTATCCATGTAGAGAACGTGATCATTGAAGAATTCCTATTTGTGCATGAGATTTATTAGGATACATATGAAAGTCTGAAAGTATGGATCAAAATGCATAATGTTTTTTCTTTCCCTACAATTGGTTCCATAAATCTCCCTTTAAAATTTGGTTTGAAACAATTAAATGTCCCATTCTCCATCATCCCAACTCTAGACCAATTTCATGCGAAGTTAGGCTATCCATGACTTTGCTCCATGAATATAATCCCATCGATTGTGCATAAATGCCTAAATTTTCCATTTGGAAATGAAATATTTATTGTGCATCATAGTGGCTTTAATCTTGTGTCTTCTTGTGGGAGCTTCTCATTGGATTTATTTTCCCAAGCCTATTGAACCTATTAGACCCTATGAAGACTTCTTTTTCAAATCCTACCAAAATTTTAATGAAAAGTGCATAGTAGAGTTATCCCTTACTGGAATATTCCTCAACCCATGATTGAGCCTCCTATCCTTGATGAAACCATGATTGAACCAAAAGCTCTTCCAAGTAATCAAGACCAACTATGACAAATCCTCCCCCTATTTCATATAAGAGACCACGAGATAATCAAACAAATCTTTTTGTGCCTTCTAAAGTCAAACAAGTTTACAAAACTAAAGAGAAAGTGATTGAACAACCTCCAATGGTTCCTTTTGTTCCTCCCTTAAGGGAAAAAAATAAACCGATGGTTGAAAAACCCGCTCCTACACAATCACAACTTAAAAATTAAATGAAAATAAATTGAAATACTAGAGAGCTTAGGCATATACGTTGTGTTATTGCTTGTTTGTTACAAGGAAAAGAAGAATATAAAAACATATAAAATCAAAATCCAAACTTGTCTCAAGCAGTGCATGATGCCTCTCCACCTTCACTGAAACATTAAAAAAAAAAATCATCTATGGATATTGTCATTCAACCTCCGATTGTGATTAACTTGGATGATGATAATTAAATTGCAAAGATTGATGAACAAATGAATAATGAGTTGAATTCATTGTTTTCCTCTTCTATGAACTTAAATGATGATCCTCCTAATAAGAGTGTTGAACTTGGTGCTTGTCCTAGTTTGGCACTTGATGTCATCCATTTGGCTAGTTGTCTGCCTTACACATATATTGAACAATACTGGGATGCAGATGACTTGCTATAGGGTGAATCACATGTTCCTTATTGGTCTTGTCTTTCTTTTCTTTTTCATGTTCTTTGTGTGATTTCATGTGCATAATGTGATCCCCGGTACTATTCTATTTGATGTACCTCTTCATGTCCATTCCTCTATTTGTATCTAAATTCTTCTATATGTCGTAAACATTTATCTTTTCTTTGTCTCATGTTTTCCTTTCGGGGATGACACAAGGCATTGAGACATTTAGGTCTCTTCCATGTTGAACCAAAATATTTTTCTTTATTTTCACTCTCTATATGTTATTCCTCTAGTTCTGCTAGTATTTGGGGAATGATGATATTTTTAAGTTGTATAACAACATTGTAGCAAAGATATATTGACCCTAAATCTGTAGATCCTTTATGTATTTGGGATTTCATCTTGGGGGAAACCCCTTCCTTCTTCATTACATAGCTTCATTTGGAATCATGTGACTTGGCAAAGGTATTTTCGAATAAGATCTCATGTCTTCTTTATTGTTAGCATTGATTATTTGCCACTTTAAAGTAATTGCTCACAACAATGGTGTTAGCAATTTCTTTAAAGTGGGGGCATACATTAGCATTATTATTTTGAAATTTTTGATATTCCTTATGTTTCATAGCATGATCTTCTTACTTCTTGTGATGTGTCTTTTTCTTGGTGGTGTCATTGTGTTTTATGTCCTCCAGGAGTGTGATCTTTCTTAGCATACAACTTCCCTCTTAATGGTGATGCTATGTGATGCATTCCCTAACTTGTGAATCTTTTATCCTTGACTTGTCCTCTCTTGGAGACATTAGACACAATTTTTTCTAAGGAAAGAGCTTACGTGAACTAAGCAAAGTCCCTTTGAACAAAATTTATTTGTATTTTGTTCATAAGTGTTTAGCATAACATAGCTTGTTAACCTCATAAAGCTCAAAGTCCATTATTTTGTGGTTCCTTATCAAAGTTATTAGAGATATATCTTTGGTATGGTTAGTATGATGAGATACTGTAGACCTGGCATGGCTTTCTCATTGTATGGTGAGAGCCTATAGACCTAGCATGACTTTTCACTTAGGCACTCTTTGGGGGCTCACCTAGTGGACAGCCTTGAGGTTCCATTAGCCCATGTGATCGTGCATTTTTTTTTGCATAGTGTACATCGCATTCCACTTGTGAACGTTTTTGGACAAGTAGTTGAGGCTTCATCACCCTTTTTTTTACTTTTCTTTTTAGTCTTTGATATTGTGTGATTGATTATCCTGTTGTTGTTGCATACATATATTTTGAATGTCTACCTTAGTGTGAGTTTGAATCAATGTCATCCTCTCACTAAAGCCATGGCTAAATTTAGTGATAGAAAATGTATCCCTTTACATTTCCTCATTTGTTTGGGCCCTCCTATTTAATGCGGACTTAATTGTGCCTTAATTTAGTGTTGTAAAATGTATTTATTTACACTTTCACGCTTATTTACTTCTCCTTTAATTAATTGAGCTTAATTATTCCTTAATGGGCCCTTTAGTTCATTTACACATCTTATTTATTACATTTTCTAAAAAGGAAACCCGACATTCATTAATTCCTGAACATAAAACTTCTCATTGACCAATGTTTGTCCTAGGTTTAGGGACTTAGGACCCATTCGCCCATGGGAGAATGGTTCCTCCCTTGACCTTAGGGCCTAAATTTAAATTATTTTTTTGGTGGGATTTTAATGTCTCTAAGTATATATTCAAATTTTGGCTTGTGATATTTAAATTTTGGGAAATTAAGGATACATATCTATAAATATAAGGTTATTTCACTATGTTTCACCTAAAAAATTTGAGACTTCAAGAGCACTTTCAAGAGCATTTTTGGAGAACTTCAAGAAATTCAAGAGAAAATTTATCAAAGTTTAATTGTAGCATTCAAGATCCAACTATCATGTCAAATTCTTCTTTCATCATGAATGTTTCTGGACCTAATATGGTGATGTAGGTTTCATGATCCATTCAAACATTCAAATCCATTATTTCAAGCAAGATTCAAGGTTCAAGATCTGCATCCATTAAATTAATTTCATGCATGTTGCAAACTTTCATTCCAAGGTTTATTCAAATGTTTGTTGAGTAGTAACATTGATTTTCTCATTCTTCATTCCCTCTTTCATGATTTCATTTCATTTCAAGTTTTGATTACCAAAATGAGGTTTGGCCAAGGAAAACCCCCATTAACCAAAAGAAAAAAAAATCCCTTTCATGTTGTGTTTGTAGATATAGGTTGAAGAAGACTTGAAGATCTCTTGAATGGAAAAATTGAAGAGGTTTTCAAAGTTGCAAAAAATTTCATAAAAGTTGTCATCTCATGGAAACTCAACTACATAATTTATTTCCAAATTTTTGACATTGAAACCTAGAGAACCTGGAAGTGCAAAGATAGGACCAAAGGCTCCCAAAAGTTGCAGAAAAACCCTAACAAAGGACCCATTTTCCCATGGGTGAATGTGTCCCAGATTAGCTTTAGAAACTAACTTTTGGTGAAAGGTACATTTAGATCTTCCCTTCTCTCATATACAATTTGATGTAGGTGAAACAAAGAAAAGTGAGGTTCAACAAGATGATGAACCACAAATTTTTACTAGTTATTTCATTTAGTTATGCATAGAAGAACATCAAAAAACAAACCTAATTGTGATAACAACAAATAGGAAGGTTTTAAGATGTTGAAATAATGTGTACCTTAATAAAAAAAAGTGTTGTTTCAAGGGTCACTAAGGACTCATTTTCCCAATGGGTAATGGTTCCCTGCTAGGGTTCTCAAAAAGTGATTTCTAGGTTGTGTTCTTCAATTTTTGCACCCTCATCTCCTAGGTGATCAACTCCCAAAAGTCAAATAAATTTTGTAGCTTCGTTTTCGTGATCTTGCATTAAAGATGACAACTTTTGCAACTTTACAACTTTGAAAAAAAATGTTTCAATCTTGTTCTCCACTTGATCTTCAACCTGAAAACCTGCAATTACACATCAAAGAGGAGAAAAATTGTTGATTTTTAGGGAATAGGGGTTTGCCTTGGTCAAACCCCATTTAGGTAATCAAACCTTGTGATGAAATAATAAAATATGGACATGAAACATGAAACAATGATACCTTGGATGAAGTCTTGGAATGCAAATCAGCAATCTAGCATGAACTAGCCATGAAGAATGTAGATCTTGATCATGAATTTGGGTATGAAACAATGCTTCATTGGAATATGCAATACTACATCAACACATTATCTCAACAACATGTATGATGCACTAAATCTTTGACATGATATCAATATGACCTTTGAATGCTACAATAAAACTTCAATAATCTACTCTTAAATTTCCTCATGAATGCTCTATAATCCTCTTGTAAACTCTTAGGATTCTTGCATAAAATTACTTAGGTGAAACTAGGTGAAATAGACTTATATTAAATATACCTATCTTAAAATTTAATCCCAAAATTCAAATAACATAAACCAACATCAGATCTAAAATTTAAAGTCATTAAAACTCCTGCCACAAACAAGTTCAAAAAGGGGTGTCCTTAGTTAAGGAGGACCCATTTTCCATAGGGCGAGTGGGTCCTAGCACAGTCAACTAGGACATGCTTCGGGGACATGAAACAATATGCCAAAAGGGGGTCTTAAGACCTAGGAAGGAACCATTGACCAGGTGGTGAATGGGTCCCAGGTCACTAGCCTGGGTCTCAAACCTTGCTAAATTAAGTGTTATGAAACATTGTTAATGAGTCAATATTTATCCTTCAAAAAATGCAATAAATAAGGCTTGGATTTGAATTTCAAGATCCAATTCAGCTTTAATTAACCTCAATTAATTAATAAATCCCTAGATTACTGTGAAAGTGTAAGGAAACACTTTACAACACCCTAAATAAGGCACAATTAAGTCCATTTATCATTAATTATTCATTCCCATTTAACTTAGAAGTGTGAAAAAGGATTACTTTTTTCAATGCTATAGTAGGTTTTGTGAGTATTGAGTTTAATCTTGATGTTCCAAGTGTGAATTTAATTTTGGTGTTAGTTTACTATTTTTAGATTTTCTCCCCAAAGTGTTGTTTTACCTTGACCCTCATCCTTCAATCATAAGGAAATCTAAAGATTCACACCTTGAGTTGACTCACCTAAGGGTTGTAAGGAAATTCTTTGTGTGGGTCTCATTTCCCAATGAAATAGAGGAAGATAGGTCCATCATAACCCTATTCTCCTTCATTTCCATTGACACACAACCTTTTTTTTTTATTTCACTATGTTACCTTTTGATTTAGTAGTTCAAAACTCTATTGTCCTCTAGATGTCTACTTTAACTCCTTTCGATCTCCTACCATTGTTTCTCTCAATAGTGTGAAAATGGCACTAAAATTCCTAATAAACTTATTATAGAAAATTTCTAGTCCATGAAAATATCTTGCCTCTCTTATGTCTGATGATGTAGGTGATCCAGGAGGATCTAGAAAACCTCAAAATTTTCTAGTCTCAAAATTTAGTAAAACCAACATCATTGGAAAGAGCTCGCCGACACGATCCTGGTGCAACTTGAACCACGTCAAAAGGAGATCGTACATGCGAGTTATGCTTGGTCAAATGTTGAGTCAAACTAGGTACCAGAGGCTAGTCAAAGGTCAAAAATGGATCATTTCCATGTTGGTCAAACTCAATGTCCGATCAAAGTTGCCAAAAGAATGGGTTGACCAGGTCAAATGATGACATTACCATGTTGAAGTGGCATCACCTGGGCTTGACACATGGCATCCGTATTGATGATGTGGTGACATGTTTGGCAGGGTGACGTGGCATACAAAGTTGGCCTAGACCAATAATTCTTTGACATGTGCCATTGCTAGAGAAAATATTCATGTGCCACATGGCGCATTTGCTCTCCTACATGGCGGTTAAGGTTGCTTAAAAGGTTGTGGAGGGGAATTGAAACCTTGACCTCCCCTCCACTATAATTCCTCTAAACCACTACACCACCCACCATTCACGGCTATGGATAAGGATGGATTCTATTTGAAGACATTAGAAGCTAATAGAAGATAAAGGAGGGGTTGGTGGTTCGAACGACCAACCCCAAAATTAATATCCAACACTCTCTACCACTAATCCATGTGCTTATTGTGGGATATGCATTCACTAAAGTGTTTATTGTTGTTACTCAGTGGTGGTAAAGAGTGAAATGAGGGCTCAGTTTAAATTGAGGGCGGGCCCCTAATTTAACTCATTAAATATTTTAAAGCCGACAAGATAAGAATTTTAAAAAAAGGCTTTTAAAATATTTAAAATATTTTATTTTCCATTTAGAAGATAAGGGTTTAAATTAGATTTTTAAAACCTTATATAGGAGATTTGGAAGATATATTGTTGTAAATGGGAGATTGGAAAAATCATATGGTTAAAGCCCATATGAGGAAATAAAAGTGTATATAAGGGGGATGTTTTGGCTTGGGAATTAAGCAAGTTCATTCTGGAGAAATAATTCTTTGGAGGAGAATAGTGTAAGCATGAAGGCCTTTTGAGTGTCTTCAAGTGTTGAGAGGAGATTGTGAGAAATTTTAAGCCGGTTTTGGAGCTTGGATGATGTAAAAAGGCATTTCATAGCTTGGAATCATTAATAAAGTGGTCCTACTTGAGAAGCAAGCCCGAAGATGTAGTTCTGATTGGATGAACTCTATTATCAACTAGTGTTATCTCCTCTTTTGTCTTATTCTTCTATCTCTAATCTATCATTCTCTTTATTTCTTTACATTTTTTAATTCACTATTTGAGTTCTAATTACAACATTTCAGTAATTAGTTATATAAACGTGAACTTATTTTGTAATTTTAATGGTTAAACAACATAGTCATGCAATTTTGTTGCGATCGGGAAAAAAAATGTAATTAAGATTAATTTGCAATTTTTTGTAAACCTTTAATTACATATCAGTTTGGTAACAGAGCTTCTTAACAAGAAATTGCAAAAGTCAATGTTAACCAGGTTGAAACTAAAATAAGCGGAAGGTGCACTGGAAGAATTCAAATCTAGAGATCAGAAAATGAAAGACCTTTCCACTGAAGATGACAGAGATTATAACTGAGCATGAAGCCCCAAATCTCAATGTGAAAGATTTTCTTGAGATGAAGTCAATGGTGGAAGTTATTTTCTGAGAGAGGCAAGAACAAAAGAAGAGAAAGGAAGGAATGGCTAGGAAGAAGGAGGAAGTTGAATCCTCATTGAAAGAAGACAAAGGTAAAGGAGTAGGAGGTGGTGGTGACCCTCTTGAACCTCTATCCCCATCCTCTTCATCTTCTTCATCCTCTTCATCCTCTTCTTCTTCTTCATCTAACTCTTCTAAAAAGAAACAACTTGTGCAAACTAATACACCTTTGTTAAAACTAGATGTTAAATTTGATTTGCCAATCTATATTAGAGAAATAGATGCAGATAAACTAGATATTTTGGATTAAGAAAATTGAAGTTTATTGTAGAGTTCAAAAGTTTACTGAGGATTCTCAAAAAATCCAATTAGCTACTCTTTGCCTAGGAGGCACAACTTTAATTTGGTGGGAGAGTAGAACACAGGAGGATCTAAGTTGTTATGGAAAAGTTATTTCTTCTTGGTTTGAGTTTATAGCTGCACTTAAGAAATAGTTTTATCCATTAGGGCATATGCAAAAAGTAGTAATGAACTGGAAATCATTAAGACAAGAGAAAGGACAAAGTGTGCAAGAATATACATAGGAGTTTAGGAAGAGGGCTTTAATTTTGGGCACTCCATTGTACACACAAGAAAAAATTTTAAATTACATAGGTGGATTACGTGAGAGTTTGAAACATACGATACTTATGTTTAATCCAACTAACATTGATGAAGTTAGTGTGCAAGCTATCCATTTGGAAACAAGCTCAAGGAATAGCCATGACAATCTGTTGATGGAATCTAGTAAGTAGATAGGAAGCAAGAAAGGGAAAGAGAAATCACAGTGAAAAACTACTGCAAAGAAAGGGGACAAAAAATCCTTATTGCTCACTACAAAAAGGGAATGAAGATGTAAGTGTTGAAATGCATCGATCAAAGCCAAAGTGGTTCAAGGATCAAAGGGAAAAAGTCCACAACTATATGCAGGACCTTGGTTTAGGTTCTGATGATGAAACCAAGATTTTAGTTGTGGGTATCAAAGGTAATACTCCTATTGTCAGTACTAGTTCTCATTCTTTTTCTCTAAGTTATAATGAAGTACATGTTGAAAGTAAAAGGAATGACGTTTTATTTAAGGGCTATCACTAAACAAACTAAGATTGATACACTAATAGATAGTGGGTCACAAGTTAATCTTATCTCAAAACAAGTTGTTAAGCAATTGGGATTAAAAACAACTCCTCATCCTAGACCCTATCCATTGGGTTGGGTGCATGATAATGCTCAGCTACATGTGTCAAAGCAATGTAAACTCTGGTTTGCAATCACATCCAAGTTTGTAGATGAGGTAGAGCTAGATGTAATTCCGCTTGTGATTTATAGGATCTAGACTAAATTGCAGAATTGAATGCTCAACTTTTACAAGATTTATCCAAGTTAATCAGAACAAAATTAACTCATTGAAATAATTACAATAATAAAAATGACGAGGTGATAACAACATAACGAAAGAAAGTGAGAGAAAGAAAGAGAGAGATGCAAACAGAGTTTGATTACGGAGTTCACCACAAACGTGACTACGTCTCCGGGTCGGCTCCAATAGAGTACGACCGATCCGATTAATCTCCAAAATCAAGTACAATGAGTTACAAAATCACCCCTATCCGCACAACACCACTTTTCGAAGTGCAGGAATGAAGAATAAAATCTCCAGAATAGCCTCCTCTCGCTTCACCAGAAATTCCTTCACCAAAATGCTTAGACAAAACACCAAAAATTCCTTCACCAAAATTCTCCTCCAAAAACACTTCAAATCACACTTAGCCTAACTCTCTCCCTTTCACCCCCTTTAAATACAAAAAAATGGCTCAAATTGGTTACTAACCAATTGATTTACAATATTTTCCAAATCTCCATTTTTACATAATAATCATTTAAAAATCCCCCCTTAATCTATGTTAAATCAATTAATTTAAGCCCCTAATTATTCATTCTCGGGCTTTTACAGTTTAAGGTGGTTTGCTTTTTAATCCTTAAAAGGATTATTTGTTTGCTTTATTTTTGAATTAGGGAGTTGTTTTATTTTATTTGGGAATCCCGAGTTTTCATCAATTATCAAACTAAAGCGATGCTAATTATAGTCTAAAGCCATCGAATGGCTTATCAGTGGTGATTGTTTTTAGTAGGCTGGTCGGGGGTTCAACCCCAGCCGCTGGCTTTTTATAGCCAATTTTCGACCGGCAGGTAACAAAACAAACCACCCGCCATATATAGGTAGGCGCACATGGTTGGTCCAACGGTGAGCCGACTGACAGTTAGGGAGGAGGTTAAGTGTTCAAATCCCATGGCCATTGAAATATTTTGCTCCGCCTATTATAACATAAAATCATTGATGGAAGAGTAGCGCAGTTGGCCCTTCACGGTGGCGTGGATAACAGCGATTGTGACAAGCGCCACATGCTGTGCACCGTCAGTCCACAGGATTTCATCTTAGTATTATAGGCAAGCCCGCGTCGGTGTGGCGATCATTACTTCATACCACAAAGTCAGCTGGACTTTGAAACCACCATTCTTGGAGCATCACAGCGTCGGATTTGGATGAAACAAATTACGTTGGAAGAAGCTATGACGAGCTCTTCATGATGACACCAACTTTGAAAACTTTTGACCACCATGTCATTTTTTGCTATACGGATGCCCTCGATCCCGGTTGACCCTACCTTTGGTAGCCATAACTTGCACAAACGGATTCCTTTTCACTTCGTTCGAGTTGCGTTGGAATCAGGACGTTGAGCTCTTTCTTATGGTGTAGAAATCTAGAGATTTGGAGACACTTCATTTTTCACTGAAAATATCCATCGGATCA
>VDFB02069356.1:0-51978 GCA_007258455.2 Sequoia sempervirens
AAAGAAGTTGTGACATTGGACATTCAGTTTGAAACCTAATCAAGAAGTGTGTTTGTTGTAAAAATAACTCATTAAGCATAGATAACAAATTGGACCCCACACATGTGCTTGATATCTTTTGGTCATATGATTTTCATGCAAACATTGGTATTTTGATTACTCTTAGAGAAAAGTGTGTTCTTCAATACCTTGGACTAGTAAACAAAGTCTCTCTAAGTCTCTTAGGATCAAATCAAACACTTCATCCATTTCAAACATTTATCATCCCATCCCACAAGCAACTTTGGAACTTTGGAAACATCATTCTAGACTTAGGCACATCATCAAAAATCAAAATCACCTCGTTTAGTTAGATGTATGGGAATGCATCCTTTCTCATACATTTAATTAAATCAACCATCCTTTGAACAAATTCATCCTAAGATCACATCCAACATCTTAGGGTTTACAAGCTCATCATCCAAATCAACCAATCAAAATCAAAATCCCTAAGTCTATCATTGATACAAAGTCCCTAAACGTTCAACACTCTCATATCATTCACCCCCCTTTCATCCTTCATCTCATCATTAGTCCTAAGAACCTTAGAGGTCACTTTCATAACAAGGTCAAAACACAAGAAGAACATGGAATATAAACTTGATCCATACATCTTGAGTAATCCAAATCAATTGAATCTTCAAAGCCTTACAATTTCGATTGATTATCAAAACTCACACTTATACAATCCATACATGGGACCATTACCTTCGACAAATGTCAATAGAACAACAAGTGTGAGTATGCCCAAGTCAAAGTTTGGAACACATTTCCCAATGATAGATCTAAGTCCAAACCTACAAATCCACCAACTGAACAAACAAATCATGAGCCTTCAAATGAACAACGTCATCTCACCAAATCCCTACATGCCAAAGGAGAATGTACCAAGTACAAGTTTTTGAAACATGAATCCGGAAAACTTTGGGATGGACACATATGCAAATCATACAAACATGAACAATGGTCAATTTCAACCTATCACGCCAAATCAAAGCATCATCCCAAATCAGAACGTCATCCAAAATCCATCCGTCCATGATCCCATTCAAAAATGACAAGCATGCATGCCAAAACTACTTGAACACAAGCCAAATCAACTATATCAAGTGAATCAAGATCAAAATCAAGAACAAATTTGGCTAGATCAAATTGCTACACTTAGCAAAATAGTTGAGTCATTGCACCAAGAGACATCTCCACCACCATTACCCATATCAACATCATTCCTTGGTTTAGGGCTTCCCCCTTTACCTGGCACCAATCACTACATCCAAATCAATCCACATAACACCAATAAAGCCATCACATCAAATCCTTTGAATATACCATCGACATCGCACCAACAGATGGTATCCAATCAAGCAACAATGATGATCCCAACCAATCAAAATATGGTCTCCCAAGGGCCTATCACCTCGTTCATCCCAATCATCCCTATCACTTCGATCATTCCAAACACCACCCCCATGATCGCTCCAAGCATATCTCAACAACTTGGCACTACATCCAACATGATTCCAAATACACCACCATTACCGCCAAAACCAAGTGCAATAAGTCAATATCGTAGCATCGCACTAAAAGCACATCAAGCCTACCAACAAGGGCTTCAACAATCTAAAGCTACCCAAGCCTCTCAAGCTACCCAACCAACACGAGCACAAACACAAAAGATGACAACTATTGAAAACAAGGATCAAGATCAATCCATCACTGAGCACACATTTACTTCATCCAATGATGAAATTGACATATGTCAAGAGTCACTTTTGAATCATGATCAAAATCCACCAACAAAACTCGACAATGAGCCAATTCAAGAAATATCAACATCACTTGACTCTATGGTTGAAGACATTCACAATCTCTCCACCGCAATTGTCGAAAACAATGATCAAAACCTCTCCATCGAGGAGCACTTTGAGGATGTATCTACACAATCTGATGATCAACTCACCATACATCAAGAGCCACTTTTTAGTGATCTCTTTCGAGGAGTGTTAGGATTATTTGATCCAATTGACATAATGCACAATCTGTTCACCTATGATCATGTTGAAAATGTCTCTACATCGCCTTACGAGTTAGAGGACATATCTGAAGAATTTATTCCAAAGCATGATCAAAATCTTTCACCAAGGTCTAGCAATGGTCCCTTCCAAGACATGTTGACCCCCTTTGACCGCATGGTTACAGATACTGAAGGAACCTTGAACTTGACACTTGAGGATATTGAACCACTTCCCATTCCTAATGAAGATATCCAAGAACCCTTTATGAGCCATCCATCCTTTGAAACTAATCCATGTCAAGAACTTGAACCAAAGCATGTCGAAAGCAACCCCGAAATCATCTAAGATCAAGAATTTGTATCTTCAAAATACTACAACAATCTAATGGAAACTCTCCTATCTATGCAAGATGATCACATCAATGTAGCATATACTCCTCCATCTACCCATGAGATGCTTTCTTTGGATGGAAACATAGATGATCGTTATTCAGAATAGGATCCTTTTATTTATGACATTATTGCACAAAGGGAACAAGTTATTGGTTCTTACAGTCAAAATGAGTTATCAACATCAGGATTGGATATATCCCAAATTCAAACTAAGGACTTCATGTATCCACTCAAGGAAGCAAGTCAGACAAAACAGTATAATCCCGAGATAGCAGAGCAGAAGATTGAAACAATGTCATCATCGTTAGTCATTTGTGGAGAACCTGCGTTCTTGAACAAGACATCTCAGAATAGGAAGAATCAAAGAACAAAGGTGCTAGTACCACCATACTGGGGGCAACTATGTCTCAAGAAAATGTCAACATAGGGAGCATGAAGAATATTTATGGTGAAACCAATTCCAATACTACAACCAACCACGTCATGAATCTTCATCCACCCATCACCCCATCCACGAATTGGGACCAACATCAAATGAAAGATTTTAATCAAAGTACGAAGAACGCTGAGAAGCATAATGGGAAAATCAAATACATATTGATACCAAAGCATACAAAGAAATATTATCCATTATCAAACTCCATCCCGGTCAAAAGTATGGGGCAAAATAAAAGGAAAAGTATATCAAGGATGTCGCCAAAAGGAAAAGCGGGCTTTTCAAGCAGCGTACAAAGTGTATCAGCGGTTAGTCCTAATTCCATCTGCGCACACTTCCATATCCACCCATCATTGCTCATCTTCCCAGAAGTTTGGAGTCAAGATTCCAAACTATCAACCAATCCATCTCTTATCCTAAACACACTCCATCCATGCCTCCAAGGATGATATCCAATTCTCACATTCACCATGTATTGGCAACGACCCTTCATCATAAGGATTTCAAAGGCACTCTATCGTGATGTGTGCACAAAGACAAAGTTAACTCTGGTATTGACAAAGCAAATCATGAATCCCAAAAGTTGCATTCAAGTGCACATATCTTAGCAAATCAGCTCCTTCAGCGGACAGGTGGCACACGCATTATGGCGAGGGGGCATCTCGTCAACACCACCACCCGGTGGTTCGGCATAATGATCAACAGAAAAATAAAAAAAATACAAAAAAAAATATGAAAATCCAAAAAAAATTAGAAAATGATTGAAAATAGTAAAGATAAAAATCGTCCTCTAGTGAAAATCGCATGGGCGGCGCTTTGGGTAAGACCATGATGAAAACCTGGCAAACAGGCATCATGTGTAGAATTCAGCATCTACGTGCGCCACTTCAGGTGAGAGCATCTCATCCCATCCGCAATAAATCCAACATTCCATCCATCTTATCCATAATAAATCCACTCATCCATGAGCCATTTATCCAATCCATGCTCATCCATCTACATCCATCATCCAAGTTATCTTTATCTTGATAAAAGTCTGGGGCACCCTTTACACTTGCTTATGGTAAACATCTTGACATGGGTCATTTTCATTCATCCTATCCTACCTAGCATTATCTGAGACATGAAGCATTATCCAAATAAGCATGTTCTGTATCCAAACACCTTATCTTATCGCAAGATAATCCTTGGCATCCTTTGCGTGCTTACCATATCCATCCATCCATACACCTATCCAAGCACCCATCCCATCACATTCCATACATTGCTAGACATTGGGGGCAGATATGTACATCTTGCTTCGGGAATAATTCTTGATCTATATCCTCCAACTTATGTGATGATCCAAACATTGGAAAACGTGAAACCGAATTGGTCAAACCACTTGTGAGTAGAAATCCAAATCACTAGCCCATGGCATATTTTGATGAAAACATGTCTTTATCAAACTTCATCTTCAATCAAACATCAATCCAAACAACCAATATCAATTGCATCTAACGCACCCTTCAAACGTCACATCCAATCATCCAAAACATCTTTTGTTTCCAACCAAGCTTTAATCCTGATCAATCAAATCCAATCGATCCATCATCATCTTGGGATATCCATCCCAATCATTGTGTTGCTTAACACTATCCTTGCATTGTTGTGCATTCTCAACAATGTTATCATCATCAATCCCGATCAATCAATCCTTACATTGTTGTGCATCCTCAACAATGTTATCATCATCAATCCAGATCAATCAAATCCTTGCATTGTTGTGTATCCTCAACAATGTTATCATCATCATCAATCCATCAATCCAATCAATCAACCTAAGTTTGGTTTTCAACAAAAAATCCCAAACAGAGCGCTGATATCATCACACATATCCATATCCAAATCGTCAAAATCATGTGAAAATCCAAAAACATCAAAAAATCCAAAAACATTCATAAAATCATAAAAACGTCAAAAACATTGGCATCTGAACTACATCATCTCTGAGCTTAAATGTAGGCAAGGCTCATCTTTGATCAGCCCCCGAAACATCAAAATCCAAAAACATTCGACTCACATCAAAAATCCAAAAACATTCAAAAAACATTAAAATCCAAAAACATAAGAAAATCGAAAAATCAAAAACATCGCAAAATCCAAAAACACCAAAAACAGCCTCAACATTCCAAAAACGTTAAAAACATCCAAATATTTGAAAAATCCACCCATCCTGTTTCGCTTTCACTCGAAATAATCAATCATCCATAATAAATTGATCATCACCTTCATCCTTTGGCAACACAAACAGAAACAATCACAACAGTCAGCAAAAGCAAACTTCAATCATAAAATCAAAATCGAAGCAACAAATCTTTAAAACAAAATCAAAGTCTCGATCATTTTCAAACATGTTAGTCAACTTTATATCAACAGCCTATCAATCAACTTATCAAAACCATCATCATCCTATACAATGCATGTCCTAGGATATATCGTTCCGACAATGGGCATCATTTTGGATATCACTTTGGATTCTTATCCTATCAAAACACATCCCTTTGAAGGTATGAAGAACATTAGCTTGTTTGCATACTTGATCTTTTCTTTTTCTTTTGACTTATCTTACTTTTCGGTCCAAGGACCTCTCAATGATATCGAGCAGTTAGAGAGATAGGAATGGGGCAATGATCGTGTGTTTTGTCTGTTGTGCTTGTTGGGCGTTCTTGTAAAATAACTTGGTGAATACTTGCTTTGTTAGATATGTATAGAGGATTTTTGGGCTTGTTGACTATTGCATTGATTGGTTATACCTTTCCATGTTTTGGTTTGAGATGTTTGAAACTTCTAAAGTGCATCTAGCAAGGTTTCCATATGTCAAGTGTGAACAAGAATACTCCTATCTATTTGTCGAGTCAAAGTCCATCACACTAAGTACAATGCCATCCTGGTCCTTTATACCTTGATGCATCGTGCTTAGGTGTGTTATCAAACATAAAGTAAGTGATCCTTTTAAAATCCCAATCCTTGATAAGCAAATCATCCATCTATCATCATCATTTCTCATCATCATTTCTCATCATCATGTCTCATAATGTTGGCTTGTTGGATCATCTTGTCATCATCTAATTTCTTCATTTTCCTCACCAACATCACACCATGAATAGTTAATCATCATCACCAATGCATCCATCATGCATCCATCCATCCTGCATCCATCATGCATCCATCATGCATCCACAAAACTGTCAGCATATCACATATCATCCATATCATACATAATAGGAAACATCGATCATTTCACATGCATTGCATTTGCATCATCATAATATAGATCTGTTAGTCTAAGCATCTGCATAAAACATCCATTGCATAATCACAACACATCACATCATCCATCTCATCACATCATATCATCATTTAAGTTGTTTAGGATAATAGGGATTTGTTATTCTAAGCATCTTAAAATCATCTCATTTGCATCGTCATCCATAACCATCCATTTTGAACCTCTTTATCGCGAGATCAACCCTCAAATCAAATCTTTTCACTCGATCTCTCAAGGGGGCAATGTACCAGTGTACTTTCCACTAGGGCATCCGAAAAATCAAAATTTTTTTGATTTTGATCGCGGCAAGTTATTCTTTGAACCAACGCAACAAGTACATTGCTTCAAAGAGGGGCAAAATGTAGACATGTCAAATTGACATAATACATTCAACTAGGTCATATTCATCCATTCGGAAAATAAATCAAGTTTATTTATCAATCTCCTAAAGTCATCAGTTTAAATCAAATAAATCAAACTTGATCCTATCATCATCTCTTTGATTAAATAAATCAATCATTTATTTAATTAAATCTCAGATCATCATTCATCTCCCTTTGATTTGATTTAAATCCCTAAATCAAGTAAAAGAGGTCAAACTCATCCTAATCATCATCCTAGCTAATTAATCCTAATCTAATGCTAATCTCACCCACTTGCATTCTCTAGATATCTCCACTTGCACAAGTAAATCAATTTTATTGATTTATTTAAAAACTCTCATTTTCCCTCAACGTGACAAGTCCAACATTGCATTTATTGCTGTTTTTCTTGTCCCCCTCTCAAAATTTATTGCAAAATTTGAATTCAAATTCTCCCTCTCATGGGCACATTTCCCTAATCTTGCACATGCATCAACCACTCACCACTTGACAAGTGTCCTTCTTTCATTTGTCCAATCTTAGTCCCACATTGGTCTCTCTTCAACACTTAGCATTTTGAAAATCTTTAAATAAAGGCTTCATCCTCAAGCAAATCCTCCACAACTTTTATGCAAAGTCACTCTCTTCATTTGAGAACCGATTTTGTCCACTATCAATCCACAATCTTAACATTTCATCTCCAAGATCATGCAAGGTCACTCTCTTCATTTGAGAAATGATCTTGTCCATCATTATCATTAGCTTATCAATCAAGGATTTGGAAAGGGTCACTAGCACATGTGACACCAATCCACTATGAGATGAATTTGATTCATGTTGTTTGTATGCTTATTTGGTTTTTCTTGTTGTTTTAATATCTTACATAGCATATCTAACATGTTTCATTATCTCATAGGGATGTTGAGGATTATTTTGGTTTTAAAATGCTAACCATATGTAGATTTTCACATCCACAAGTAGATCAAGAAAGAGTAGGTTTAGAAAAGTATACCTGAACTGTCGAGGAAGCAGTACACGGTCTGGCATGCCCGAAGGTGCAGGAGAAGCAAAAGACTCCATAGTTGCTTAGAACTATGAAGTTAGAACAACAAAGCATCATACAAGCCCATAGACCTACAAGGATGCAACCTTTGGGAAGCAGACTCCGCAAAGTCAGGAAGAGGCAACACTTCTACCCACAGATAGAACATGTCAAAAGTGGTGACACATCTATCCGCAAATAGAACATGCCAAAAGCGGCGACACGTCTACCCGCAGATATAACATGTCAAAAGAGGTGACACGTCTACCCACAGATAGAACATGTCAAAAGCGACAACAAGTCTACCTGCAGATAGAACATGTCTTTAAGCGGTGACATGTCTATCCACAAATAGAACATGTCAAAAGCAGCAACATGTCTACCCGTAGATAGAACATGTCAAAAGTGGCTGGTCACACAAACCGTCAAACTTTCAAAGGGGTCCCTTAGGAACCCTTCAAAAGGAGACGGGTCCACTCAAGGGATGTGTTGTTTGAAAGGAAAGGTCTAGTTAGGTTTCCCCAAAGCTAGATGTGACTGTATGAAATAGGTCTAGTTAGGTTGCCCCCAAGCTAGATGTGAAAGAATTCATTTGAGATAAAATCCTTCAAAGAGGTCCCTCGGGAACCCTTCAAAAGGATAGGGGGTCCACTCAAGGGACGCTTCATTTGAAAGATATAGAGAAGAGAGAGAGGGGTCCTTAAGAAGGACACACATCTCTGAAACAAGTTATCACTGCCCCCACACACATAGGGGAGGAGAACCATGCAAAATACTTAGAATCTAGGATAGAGGTAAACCTCGATATCACTTGTCATGTGAAGTAAAGACAGGTACATCAATCAAATGGGAGTTTGATGGCACTTGAATCACAAAGATGTATTTTATCTTTCAAGGCCTTACATTCACTTGTGGAATGGCCAGGTACTCGATGGTATGCACAAAAAGAATGTTTTGATTTATCATGTTTATGAAATTTCTTACGAGTAGGAGAAGGAAAAGTGATCAAGCGGGCTTTTAGAAGCCACACCAAAATACGCTCTTGCTCAGATAAAGGGTGAGGAGCAGGAAGCAACCCTTTCTCTTGTGGAGAAAGACCTGACTAATCACAAGAAGGATATATGGAGATAGAAGAAAAGGGAGGAGGATCTCCATAGAGAGAATTATTCCGGCAAGGGGGATCACACTCTCCTACGGTATC
This sequence comes from Sequoia sempervirens, assembly GCA_007258455.2. Taxonomy (NCBI): domain Eukaryota; kingdom Viridiplantae; phylum Streptophyta; class Pinopsida; order Cupressales; family Cupressaceae; genus Sequoia; species Sequoia sempervirens. Next base: position 8,798 of record VDFB02069356.1, read on the forward strand.
GCCATCATCCTTCTTGATAGGGTTACCAACATTAACTTCCTTAACATAAGTGTGATCGTCTTCCTTAGAAGGAGGATCAACACCAAGAATATTACAATTTTCATTCATCTTAACCCATGATACAGAAGAGTAAGCATCTACGATAGCGGGTGTGGATGATGTTGTCAGAAGATCTAAGTGGATTGGGTCAACTTTATATTCCTAAATGAAGGAATTTTTAAAGTCTAAGGGGCCCCAATCATCACCAAGACATGCATTCCTTTGAGAAGAGGTAGAAGGAGCACACTTAGGACTCCTTGCTTCAGAAGGATCTTCTTTAGGGATGTTTATCTCAAGAGTATCCTTTGTAGTAGGTATTGTAGGAGTAAACATCAACACACTAGAAGACACTAAAGGAATAAGAGTAGGCACAACTGAAGCTCAACCAGCAGTGGCCATCTCACATAAGTGCATAGCCTTAGGATGAACTTTCATTGTGAATACTTTATTGTTAGCAATGAATTTAATAGATTCATGCAAGGTAGATGGGATTGCACCCATAGCATGAATCCACGATCTACCAAGAAGAAGGTTATAAGGTAACTTTTCTACCATAACATATACAAGGGTAGGTACGGTAATGGGTCCCAACCTCAAAGGCAAGACTATCATTCCTAGGGCTTGTCGACCGACATTATCGAACCCACGAATGTCAACAAAAGAAGTATTAAGAGAAGATGGGCCAATATTAATCTCAGGCAATAGATCAACACTACACACATTGTGCGTTGAACCAACATCAACAAGAGTACATCTAATGCCAATTTTATTAATGTTAACTATGATCATTAGAGGGTTTGCTTGCTTCTGTACTTCCAGAGGTGGGAGCTCTTGTGGATAGAACATGATATTTAGTGAATCCACACAAATATACTACATCAACGCATTAGCATCTGTTGACCTAGCGGAAGAAGGAAATATGATCTTTTGGAAGGCTTCCTGAAGCATACCTTGAAAAACCAGAGCAAATTGAAGCAAGTCCCATAGTGAGATCTTAGTTCGAGTAACTTGGAGTTGCTCGACAAGATCGTAATAACTAGGTGCTTCAGTCATAGGTTTAGGAGCTAAAGGAGGACTTGGTTGTTTATTCATTATATTCTTGTAAGTATGGGCTACCTCTCTATAAGAGGGAGCCTTAAGAAGATCAAAGGAGCTACCATCAAATGGAACACCATCAATAGAACAAACCCTTTTAGGAGGACTAGATGGAGTCACATGAATGATCGGTCTTTTAGGCCTTTGAGGGACATAAGAGACATAGACTACATTTACTGAATCATCATAACTAGTGGAGTAACTATTCGAATACATATTCTCAACATCGATCCAAATAGGATCAAATGTGGAATAATTATTTGAAGAAACATTCTCAACATTGATCTAGGGAGAATCAGATGTGGAAGGAGGTTCATCATTTTCTAATGCATCATCTCTAGAGGAGAGTGCATTGGAACGAGAGGTAGGTTCATCATTCACACATGCAACGTCTCTAGAAGAGAGTGCATCAGAACAAAGATGAGATCCATCATTCACAAATGCAACATTTCTAGAAAAGGGTGCATTGGAATGAAGGGTAGATTCATCATTCACAAATGTAACATCTCTAAAAGAGAGTGCATTGGAATGAGAGGTAGATTCATCATTCACCAATGCATCATCTCTAGACGAGAGTGCATGAGAATTAAGAGAAGGTAGAATAACATTAAGAAAAGTATCAATGATGTCATCTTCTTGCAACAAGATGTATTCCGAAGCACGAGGAATCTTATGAGAAGGATCAAAGATATCAAGTGACATAGGAAAAGCCAAGTTACCATCACATGCATTAAATGGAACATCATTAATATTTTGAACAAAATTAGATATTGAACTAATAAAAGAAGATATCCAATTCATTACGATTTTTTTGGTATTTTCTATGTTCTGGTAATTCGCATTTTTAGAGGTATCCAGAGTGAAATTTGAGGTTGAAACTTGCGTTGGTCCTTAAAATTTGACTATTGAAGGCACTAGTATTTTAGGGATTGAAGTATTTCTCTAGGAGACCTTTCCAATGGTGTAATCGGTTCTGAATTCTGAGCATCGAGTCAAAAGTTATGACCCTGCCAAGTAGGGTTAAATAGATTCATATTTTTTCGAAGAACACTGTTCTTCATGTCGAGTTCACCAAAATGTAATATAGGGGGATTCACTACTCACGAGTTCTCTTCACTCAGAGAGCCTCACGGGGCGAACTACCCTATATTACCTCAATGGAACAGTGGCGAGAATTTCAAAATCTGAAAGAGCAGGTCACAAAGGTTTTCTGGACAAACTTTCAAGCTCTTAGCCAAAGGACAACAATGCAGAATACAAATGACAACACGGCACGCTAGTGTCCCAGAGGCGTACTGGCATCTCATAGAGACTAGAAAGTGATAATGTCTCATAAAATAGAAAAGTGAATGCTTTTATCCTTATTACTGAGAACTAACAAAATGTAGGAAAATGATAAAAATTGATAAAGTAACAGAAAGTGATAGAAATGAAATAAAGTAAAGTAGAGAAGATAAGTGAGGAGAAAATAAATACTTATGATCTTGTGAGTGATGAAGCTTCCAGCTCGTGAGTGTCTTCAATACTTACACACAAGAGGGAGAGAGAAAATGTTGGGTGGTTGTATAGAGGCTTGCCTCAGTCAGACCTCGTTTTGGGGTTTCCACCTCCACGAACAACCAAATAGATAGAGAGAAAAGTAGAAAGGAAGTAAAGAGCACTTAAAGCACTACAAAATAGTATTATGCTACTCAACCAAGTAATAGAGGAGAGGATTGAAGGATTACCACCTCCACCAAGAGCACTCAAGGCTAATGGGGGAGAAAATCAGAGGAACTCAAGCCTCTGTTGCAATGGAATTTGTTCCACACTTGCTCTACTGAAGTGGTGGAGAGTTGATGTTGCTGCTGTGAAGTGTAAAGTGTTTGGAGATTGAAGAGATGGTGAAGACGCTGCTCAGAGCTTGTGGATGGAGTGAAGAAGATGGTAGAAGATGTGAAGAGATGTGTAGATGATCGTAGAAGATCTGAAGAGATCATAGAAAAGCTAAAATGCTTGTTCAAGGGATGAATATGAAGGAGAGATGAAGAGAAACGACCATATTCAGGTTGGTCGACTGAGGATGGTGTTACAAATCAACCCCCAATGGGAAGTGTAATGCCTCTGCAGGCTCCAGACGACAGGAATCTGTCAGGGACGTAAGCACGCTGCGCGAACATTTGCGCACCGCGCAGGCGTCCCCAATAGAAACACCTCCACTGATGCTCAAAATAGGTGCCAAGTGTGATGCAAGAAGTTGGCTTAGGTGGAATTAAGCCTCAGATCTTGGTTTTGTAAAGTGGATAAGGGAAAAAAGGGGATTTGCACATGGGGTGCAAATTCGCTCTTATAGAATTTGCAACAAAGCATTCATAAGCTTTGTGTTGGTGCTCCTTCAAACAGCTTTGAGCCACTTCTTCTTCATTGTGCAAATCATCTTTTAGGCTGTGCCAACATTCTACAAAATGTGAGCTTGCTCAAATAAGTTTGGTCTATTTTCACTGCAAGCTCATTGCTATGTGCGCTAGATTCCTCCCATTAGCTGGCACAAGGACGCCAAGAATATTTCCCTTATCACTGCTAATCATTTCACAATATAATTTCAAATCTTTCCTAGAGGCATAACCGTGTCCTTTGGTCCCTCAACTTTACACCCATTTTGTTCATTTTCACTATATGTGCAAAACTCTGCTTGGCGCAACATCAACTCTCCTACAGGGCAGCCATCGAATCTCCTCATGATGTGTTACCTCTCTCATTTGGAAAGCTTGAGATCATTATTTCCAGGCTTCTCATGCTATGCTAAGTTGTGGCTCTTTTCCCATCGATTCCATGTTTAATTTTCATTTGTTTTAATCAATGCTACGCCATGGCTACTTCACAAAGATTTGTATCCAAAATATCAGGAAAGTTGAACCATATTAGCCAATGTGAAAATATTTGATTCTTCTTACTATCATGTAGTTGCTCAAACAACCAAGCAAGGCTAAATAATGTTATGACTTCATCTCATGGTAACTTAATTGTAACACGACCTTCCTCTCTGTATTTTGGTCACCATACATATTGCTTAGGCATGATGCAGCTGACCTATGCGATGAAAGCACTACAATGCCTACTTGTCGATATGTGTATCCTAGTCTCCCTCAAGCTTCCGTTAAATTAGCCTTCAAGCTCAGTATCAAGACTTAGCCTCCCATTCTTTTATTAAATGTGGAAAATCCTCAGCCAATTCATTTCGAACCATGGTCTCTGGGTGGTTTTATTACATGCTTTTATATGCATAAGAATGTAGATTTAATACCCATTTCATTGTAAATTTTACACTCTAGATAAATTTGCACCCATAGACAATCTTGGGTATAGTAGAATCCTTTATGCCTTCAAAATTTCTATGAATGTTCCTTGAGGAATTAGAGGAAGCCTCTCTTAAAATAACCTTTTTCTTGCTTGCTCATTGCACCAATCATTCTTACCCAACACCTTCATTCTAGTTTCACTTATAAATGCATTCAAATTAGAGCAATAAGAGGGAACCCTCTATTCTTAACTGTACTTTTACCATTTTTGACTCCTTTCTTTAGGGAATGTCAATGGAGAAAACTGAATTGCATTAGGTTGATAAAATCTATGACTTCATTGGCAATCCAAATGAGAGTATGTTAACATGATCTTCATTGCTTTTACACAAGCCATAGTTACCACTTCACTTTGAACTGGATCAATTGTGAGACCCTCGTAGAATTGACTGAGTCTCAAAGAAAACCAAATTCTTTTCTTTATCCCTTTAGATGCATCCTTCTTTACATATCTCCAACTTGCAAACAACTCAGAGAACAAGCTATCCTCAAATTGTGTGACTAATGTTGGGTCCTCTGTGGGCCCAACTAAAAAAGTTTTCATTTTCAAATAAGTTTTGCCCTAAACTTATCTGAGGCTTCCTGTGAGTGTATCTAAAGTGAAATTTTGAAGTGGGTTATCATTAAAACTTGCATTCAGGCATTTTTGTAGAATAGTCAAAATTGGTCAAGTTGCCTCTGGAATCGCTCTAGGGAACTAGTCAAATGACCTGCTGGAGCTATGAAAATTTGTAGGCATGCAAAGATTTGACCCGAGAATGTAATACAACAAACGACTCAACAAAAGAGATATTGAGGTGCAAGATATTAATCAACAAAGTTGCTTACTCAGACTTTTCTAAAATTGCACTTGTTCAAAACCAATTAAAACTCATCCAATCACCATTTTGAAAAAATACCAAATCAACTCCTGGGAAGTTGCCATTGGAAATTTTTTATCATTGAGGTACAGTGAGTATGAGTGCAAGAGGACTTTCCTTCAATCATCATTTTGCACGAGATATTAGGGGTCAAAATTGACCACCTTGAAACATGTCAGAAATGTTAGATTTCCAGAAATCTGTTGCTAGACAAAAATACTTCCACACAAGAGAGATTGATGGCGAGAATGTTGCTATCAATATGCAAGATTGATTCACGATTAATTGATACTAATGTACAAGATGAGGCTTGCTTATAAAAGGCAAGCATGCAACAACTAAATCTTATCTTGAGCAAAAAGATAGCTCGATAAGATAAGGATAAGATCCTATAACTTAGGAATTAAAGATTGCCTAAGTAAACTTATGACGATGTAATTAAATAGTTAATTACACCAACACCCCCCATAAGTGCAACTTAGGGAGAAGATTATAATGCAAACTACTATGGGTCCCGGCAACTAGGCCATGTTAGGTACCCATTTACAGATGCAAATGAAATGCAATCTCTCATAAAGCAGAGAAAAGGGGAAAACCCAGTGGGAAAAAACCCCTCTCCAAAAGAGAGAAAACAAGAAAAAAAGGCATGACGAATGTAAACATGATGTATGGAGGACTCAATGATACCCCCCAAGGATTACATCCATCATGAATATACAATAAATTACCCCCCCATAAGAGGGAAGTAAAGAGATAAGATATCCCCCCCATGATGTATGATCTCCTGCAAGTATGGTTAATGTTTGAAGACAAAACAAAATCCAATGCCTACAAACAATGTTTCTCCCCTTAGGAAGAAGATACACCAAGTACAACTGCAAGAATGATTCCCATTCTGGATAGGAAGAAGGAAGAGGAATCCATATGTATGAAGATTGTGTCTCTAAAATCTGCTCATGTGCTGCCAAGTTCTTGGATGATGTAGATGATGCCACAATCCAATCAGGTACATGCCCAATCACAACAAACTGTGACAAACCAGGAACAAGTGGAAACTGATCTTGAACAAACTCCATAGACAAACATGAAGTGATAATAGTGGACCCATGACTATCATCAAATAAGAGAGATAAACCCTCAAATTGGTCCTCCAAATCTGAAATGTGAGACTCCACAAACAAAGAAGCAATGTCTGTCAAATAGGAATCCCAATCAGGAAGACTATCAGGAACCTCTGAAACATCTGCAATCTTGTCCAAAGGATCACAATCATGGGTTATCAACTCTGAAGAATGAACAAGCACATGTGAGTTGGAAAGAGGAGCTTCAAGAGATGGAGAAGAATCATGGTCTCCATATACCTCTCTAATGTGAGTCCAAAGAGTATGAGGACATTCGAAGTGAATAAGAGTCTCCAAAATGTCATCATTTACATTTTCAAAAATAACTCTAAAGACTCTAGCCCTAAAGCCTATCCAATTGCAATACTCAACACCTGTGCTAGGAAAAGGAACTGTATTAAACAAATAGGGCAATAGATTTATCTCACCAAGATGAGTGAGAATTAAATTACTCCATTGCCTATAGTTCCCATTCTCCAAAGTAATTAAGTCACCCATTTACAAATATATGAGCTCCGAAAGCAAAATACAAACCACCTTGCCAATGGACTGCGACCTGCCTTCACACCGAACAATGTTAGATTGATGCAAGGAGCAGTATAACTAGTGACGCCTTCAATGGATGCCAATGAATGCTCCCGTCCAGACAAGGCAACATAATGCCTTCATGCGCTGATGAGCCAGCAATGACCGCCGATGATGGATAATGAACTGGCCCGGACCATGATTTGATGGCTATGCGACCAGTGCAGAGAATGGTACCCGCCGATGGAAGAATCTGTGGCTTTGTACTCACAAGACCACCAGAAATGTGATCTATAATCTGACGCGCAGGACAGACGGCGGATGATGAAGGGACAACGATCTGTCCACCACTATGGAGATGATTGTACCCATCGATAGATTTGAAGCCAATAAAAGTACCAGATGACACTAGATCTAATAGCAACAAATACCTCTGTACGCCGATGCCGAATTGCCCTCAGATCTGACCAATGCGATAGCCAGTGACCGAGTAGTGGATTGATGATGCCGGATCTGACAAAAATTAGTGGAGATCCGCGTGGGCAGAGATAAGACAGCCGACCGATTGAGGCCTAAGAGTAACTCGCGCCAGAGGAAATGAATGCCATGGCCAAAATAACCAGTAATTTATGTAAGAGACCGGTGGTCGGTGGCCGGTTAATGAAGAAGCCGGTGGATTAATAGTCAATGCTAGCGGGTGGAAGCACGATCGGCCGACGAGAGTATGCACTGTGATCGGCGAGACAACAAATGGGCCGACCAGAGTACAATGTGCCCCCGGCCGGTCGACCGGTTGAGGATCATTGATGGTAGACAGTGGACCGATGTACCGCGAACCTCATGGATGCCAATGAACGCTGAACCACACCAACGCTGGTTGCCACGGACAAACAATGGAAATGACCTTTGTACCGCCGATCTGGGAGATGTACCAGCGGGCGATGTACTTTAACTGGCGATGAAGGACTAGATCAACACCGATGGTAGAATGAATGATCTGCAAACACCAATGAATGATTGTCGATTAAGGATCTGGCCACCGCTGACATGAAGTAAACCTCTAGACAGCCGATTGGAAGGGTACCCGACCAGTCAATGTGGTGGTTAGCATATGCGTATCTGACCACGCTCTGTAGATTACTATGACCAGCGAAAATATTCCATAATATATGCCACTCAGATTTTAATAGAAACCCTAATATAATATTGTTGCCCGAATACAATAATTTTGCCCCAAAATTATCAAAAGCAAATCGCAGAAAATATTTACACAAAATATTTTTTTGCGAAAATAGAAAAATCGTACCGCTTGGGACGCTGTTCCAGCAAAAAAAATTTGCTTCAAAAACAATTTTACCCAATATAGGCGAATTTACAGTCAAAATTCGTCTGTGGAACCTTCTGATCTCAACCGTGAGGTTGTTGAAACCCCAATCTGCACCCAGCAAAATCTTCAAGCCAAAAAACCCTCAGATCTGGGAAGGAGTCTGCAACCCTAGAAGCTCTGATACCATTTTAGATTTCCAGAAATCTGTTGCTAGATGAAAATACTTCCACAAGAGAGAAATAATGGCAAGAATGCATGCTATCGATATGCAAGATTGATTCACGATTAATTGATACAAATGTACAAGATGAGGCTTGCTTATAAAAGGCAAGCATGCAACAACTAAATCTTATCTTGAGCAAAAAGATAGCTCGATAAGATAAGGATAAGATCCTATAACTTAGGAATTAAAGATTGCCTAAGTAAACTTATGAAGATGTAATTAAATAGTTAATTACACCAACACAGATGTAAAATCAGAACAATTTGCATTTGCTTTTGATCTCAAAAAAATAGCAAATCAGATCATGAGGCTCTGAAACTAGACATGGGAGCATATGATTATAGGGAGAATGGGGAGAAACAATTTGTTTGTCTTGAAAATTGTCCAGCCATGAGATATCAACTCGAATAGGAGATTAGTTTGTAGAACAGAGAGTTTGCAAACAACAAAAAAGTGTTGAAAAGCCTCTAGCTTCGCTTTTCAAAACCTTATCAAAACTCATCGTGGGAAGCTGAAAATTGACATGCACGTTCACATATGTCAAGTAAATGTTTTCACTAAGGGGTTTGGCTTGAAAATCAATTGGCTTTGAATTATGACCCTTCAAAGTAGGTCACTTGGGCAGATTTTTCAAGTGCACTCTTGATGTGTGCAAAGGCGAAAATTTCAATATGGGCACTTCAAATTTGCAAAATTTGAAAGTCCCAACACTTCTAAAGGTGTTGCATCCTATCACTTCTCTTTAATAGAAAGAGAAAGTGTTTATTTGGTTAGAGAAGTATGTGAGATTTCTAGGTTCTTAAGGGGTAGATCACAAGTACTATTTGTAGTACCTAATCATACTATATAGAGTTTATAGTGTGCACATTATTAGAGGGCTCAACAATAGTTCTCATGAAGAAGGATCATATGATTTTTATTGTAATGTCACAAATTGTATACATTATACTTTTGACTTTACAAATTGCACTTGTTTTAGTGCCAATCTTCATAGACTAATTCTCTTGACCCACACAACCCTCTTTCTTGGCCTATTTCCATGATTGTTTGTTTTTAATCTAGTGTTTTCCTATATATTTGTCATCTTTCATCACTATTTTTTCCATCCTTTCAAATATTTACACAATCACATGGATGTCTTTACAATTACACTAACTTCCCATTAAAAATAAAATAAAACCATCCTATAGAAATATTCAATTACAAACCAAGTCTAGTTTAACTTCCCTATTAATTTTAGATTTTAAATTCCATTATCAATCTACATATTTATATTAATTGTTCTCTTCCTAAAATTATTTATTTCTAACTTCTATTCTCTAAAAGAATAACTTATTCTATTACCTTCATTTCTATTTTAACATTATTAAAATCACACTAAATATAAGACTTCTAATTTTGTAATTCTACAATAAATGTTTTTAAAACATCAAACTCATTTTCTAACACCATTCTTGCTCTCTTTTACACCTAACTTTGCATGCCTATATTCTAGTCGAAATGCCTCTTTTCTGAGTAGAAAATCAACATCTCAATCAAATTTATTCCAATGCCTAGGAGGGAGGACCAATAGTTGTGACTTTAAAGTTGTAAGTGTTGATGATGACTACCCATACTTGAATGAAATGTATTCCTTAGATTTAAAAAACAACAAATCATGTGATGCCACATCAACTCACCAATAAAACATGATTTAGTGTACAAGTATCGTTCTCACTTTTCTTGGACCTTTTTGGACACCTTGACAAAAAATGCTGATGTGGCATCATATTTGATGATGTGGCCTTGAAAGCTTAGTTATAAGCAAGGGACTTGCCATGTAAGCTGCTGTAAAAAATTGGGAGTGATTTGAAATTTTCACATAAGATTTTGAGAAGTGCAAAGTTAGGGTGCTCAACTATGAATCCTCTTCCTTATTTCTGACATTTCTTTATAATATTTGTAATGATATTTTATAAATTATTTTTAATGCCTCTCCTTTACATATGTGAACAACAACAGCATATTTTTTATGCTTTTTTCAACTGAAAAATATAGCAATACCTATTCTCCCGATTTCCAAGACTGCTTTGATCATTATTTTTTGGCTTGACATTCTATCTTAGGTGGCTCTCACGCTATGCAAATTTTGAACGCCCCTTTGAAGCTAAATGGTGGAAAGGATATCTCATGCCCCCAACGTTTCATTCTCTACATTACTTTTCTCACGCCACAACATAAAATCCAGACAAAATGCCTTTTATTCGATTCTCCAGTATAAGCCTCACACCATTTTTTATGTGCTGCCCCTATTTTGATGCTACCATTCATTCTTTGTATGTTGCAATATCTCCATGCTACCTATTACACCACACGCTCTTCTCGAGACATGCTAATGTTCATCATTTTTTCTCATTTTGTCAGCCACATAAGTGGCGGCGGCGGCGGCACATTTTCCTTAGTGTTATTAATATTTAGCTGCTTTTAAGTTTTCCTTACAAGTACTAGGTTGGAAAATTGCAGCCGAACACATCTCATAAACGTGCCAGAGTACTGTAACGTGTAACCCATGGGCTTATAAGGCCAACGCCATATACTCTGTCAGGTCAGTCATGCTTGTGGGTGTCTCCTTCACCCTCTCTTAGTTTAGCTTGGTTCTTAATAGCTTTTGCACTTTGCCATGGAGGATGAAGAAACGGGGGAGCTTTTTATACCATGCAAAGTATGCAGTCACAAGTGTTATAAATTTCATGGCAAATACCACGACACAGAGCGCTTTCATGGTTCCGCCTCTTTCTTCAAAGTTATGCTTGGAGACTTTACAGACAAACTGGTAAGTTTTATACTTTACTCCAATCATTTTCAGTTTTTAGAAATTTCTCTTACACTATTTACAAACTGTGAAAATAAATTGTGTAATGTGTTTCATGCAGCGCATTCCTCAGGCATTTGTTTCACAGCTTATACATGAGAAATACAAACAAATGGTGTTGCAAGGCCCAGGTGGGCACGAGTGGGAGGTGGAGTTAATGAGTACAAACAATAAACTGGAATTTCGACATGGGTGGAAAGAATTTGTCAATTATTATAGGCTGCAAATGGGAGATTTTGTAGTATTCAACTACATAGCGAAGTCATACTTGGAGGTTCATATGTTTGGAAGATCTGGGTGTGTGAAAACTATCAGTGCTCTTCATGTTGGAAAACCAAACATTGATTCAAACAAGAGATGCCCTTCTAAGAAAATATGCAGTTTAAATCAATCAGTGGGCAATAAATTGCTGATTGATTTGGTTTCTGATGAGGAAAATAGCCACGAGTCTGAAGCGGTGGCTGAAAATCGAAGAAGTAAAAGGAAATCCTCATTTCTTGGTAAGCAAAAGTTTTGTCCAAAAATATAGAGCTTGTTAAATTTGTATGTTCTGTGACTAACTTTTGGAGTTGGCATTTCAATTGTAATTTTATAAGTAACAATAAAGTGACTTTTATTGCAGGCAATTCATCCAAGGAGCCTGCATATTGTTTCTCCTCTCAGAAGCACATGACAATGGAGTCTCCTCCTTTCAAATCAGATAAACCCTCTCAAACAAGGGTTATGACATCACAAAATATAAATAAACCATACAAGCTAGTAAGATCAAATTCTCTGATTTCTTTGGTTATATAGATATTCTCAAATTTAAATCAGGAATGTAGGATTTTAAAAGAGGTATTTAAGAAGCTAACAATAGGCAATCTCATAACTTGTTTTTGTTACTTCATTTTCCTGATAGATCTCTAAGGACCTGTAGATCTGCATTTGTGTGAATTGTAAAGTCAAAGAAGAATGTACTAAATTAATGCAATCCAATGACTTGGGTTTTTGTCGTGGTTTGGGAATGCAGGCCTTCCCAAATCCTCCGAGATGTTCGATTCAACTACCAAACCAAAAAAATGTAGTTGTTCTTTTGGATGGAGAGTGTAACCAATGGTGGAAGGTACAGTGCATAATCAAAGACAGGATGCCTACTTTTAGTGCGGGGTGGAGATATTTTGTACGTGATAATAATATAAAGGAAGGAGACAATTGTATCTTTGAGCAGCTGAACAACGATCGATACAAATTTATGTTCAGAGTTCACATCTTAAGGTCCTAAATTTGACGGTCAATATTTGAAGAGCTTATTTGATTTGAAATAGAAAATTATATAGATTAAATATATGATATAATCATATAGAAATTCTGACAGACAATCTAAATTTTCCGGTATCAAGTGGTTTAGTCTTCTTCTGACTGTGTATGCCTGGAATTTTCCCTATCAAGTGATACAGTCTTCCTATACAAGAGAAGAGATGTCTTCCAGCTAAAAACAATTCGACGTATTTTATGGATAAAATTGTTAACATTATACTATTTGATGTTTGGAAATTGTTTCTTGTTAAATTTAATTATTTTAGGTTTCTTATTTTAAATTGATTTAAAATAGGTTCTTTTGATGTAGATATACACTACAAAAGTCCAACAGAATTAAAAATCCAGAGAGAATATAGCAAAATCAGAAATTAAACTTAGACAGAAGTTGTGATTGTTTAGAACATATTACATCACAATAAGTAGCTCTAGGATTGTCATCTTAAACTCTAAACTTTAACGAATGCTGTAACAGTCTTGGAGCATATTACATCATCTTTGTATAGGATTTCCCATTTAATTTTGTTTAAGTGATTATTGATTTTTACTTTTTCTTTAGGAACTCTTTGCAGTTGTGAACATAGAATAATAGTTTGAAAAAAAGTTGTCAGAGTATAACTTTACCATTTTTTATTACATGGATAGTTATTGGAGATAACAAATGATGCACTTCGAACTAAATGAACTCAATTATATGTCTTATAGCTAAAAAGAGGCAAATAGTTTTCAAGAGAGAAGTTGCAAAATTGCTCGAAAGAAAATGTCTAATTTTTTTTCAATATTTGTAAATTGATAAGTTTGATTATCATTAATTACATGGGTAGATTTATTGGAGATGAAAGATGTTGCACTTCTAAAGAAATGAACCTAAATATATGCCTTATAGCTATAAAGAGGCAAATAGCTTTCAAGAGAAAAATTACAAAATTGTTTGAAGAAAATGTTTAAACTTATTATTAATTTTTTAATATTATATTTTCAATATAATTGGATGAAATAATATGAATTAATTTTTTAACATCATGAGTTTGATTAGTTAATTTTGGATTAGTTTATAAGGTTTAGATTATTATCATTTTAAAGTCATGTGATTAATAACTTCAAATATGTGGTGTGAAATCTTAAGTGGAAAATTAATTATTTTAGTTAATCTATATGTTAAAATTTATATATATTATTCATTATTTAATTCATGTTAATTTTTGTTAGGAATGGATTTTGAGTTATTCTAAAGGAAATGTTAGGATTTTAATCATTGAATTGAATCTTATATGAAATTTAAAAGATTAAGATAAAAATAATTGAAATAATTTTTTATGAAATTAAGGTTGAGTTATTTGTATGATTGAAATGAATTTTATATGAAATTTGAAGATTAAGATTTAATTTTTTTTATAATGATAGAAATTCAAAATTTAGAGGTAACGGTTTAAATTAAATTTATTTTTATGAAGGAAAAATAAAATATAAGAGCACATAGATTTTTAAGGTATTTGTGATTTAGAATATATGGTACATATGAGACATATTTTTAAATATTGACAATATTGGTAAGGAATTGTAGTGGTAAAGTTTACATACCATGCCATTTTCTATCTACTTTTGTGTCTATTTTTAAAATATTGACAATATTGGTAAAGAATTGTAGTGGTAAAGTTTACATACCATATCATTTTCTATCTAATTTTGTGCCTACTTAGGTGGAAATTTCAAATGCATCAAAGTATTGACAAGTGATATGCTATATTATATATGATATAAATTGACTTATGATTTGATTTTTATTAAACTTTTTAATTTTTTTTGAAAAAAGAAAGAAATTATAATATTTGGCTGAAAATTGTTAGAAGAAATGGGAATTAAATTGTGATTTTTTAAAAATGACTTTAATTATTTTTAAACATGAACACCTTTGTAAAAAGAAAATAGAACTAAATTGTGGCTTTTATTATTAAAAAAATATGTTTGGTTATAATTGTGAGAAGAAAAGGGAGTTAAATTGTAGTTTTTGTTATGTAAAAATTAGGGATCTTTTAATGGTGAAAGTGATATCAAGATGGAAAAATATTTGAACTTGATAGAAGAATAGGGGTTAATTATTTGCCACAAAAGTAACAAGAGGAGGTGGAAGGGCTATCATAGAAGTGCATAAATTGATGCCAAAGTTCCAAAAATGGACAAGTAGTTAGAAAGGGAAAAATATAAGAGATTAATGTAAAAAATTAAAGGAAATTTTCCAAATGGAAATGATGAATAAATGTTGTGAACCTCAGAATTTGGACACTTAATTTATCCAAATTTATCGCTTTTCATCTAAACATCCTCTTATCTGAGTTAATTAAGTAATATTACTATTATTTAATTAATATCTTTAATTCTGCTAAATCTCTAAGGTATTTAATTAATAATTAAATACCTTACCCTCCTTAATCCTTTTTTTCATCAAATGAATTAATTACATTTATTTAATTCCTCACATGTCATTTTCATCTAATCCTAATCCATTTCCTAATCTCTTCATTAAGGATGTGCACATGCCTATTCTTGATTAGGATGTGCACATCACAATCCTTGATTAGGATGTGTCATCCTCCCGACTTTTTAAAGTTGGCTTTTAAATTCTAATTAACCCTAATTATCCTCTCTAATTCTTGATTATTCAAACCTAATTAGTACCTTGGTCAACTCTTCCCCTCCAAGGAATTTTTAGTTCCTTTTTATTTATCCTAGATTCCCCTCAGCATATGTGAATTTTTTAATTCACATTCCCATCCTTCAAGGCTTCTAGAACCTTGGACTTGTATAATCTCACATGTGACCAAGTCCCTTTGGAGCCCACAGCTTTTATCCTCTAGATCCTCCTAGGAATGTAAAATTTTTTAATTCACACTTATTTCCCCAACCACCTTTCTTTTTTTCCCATGGTGATTTTTGAGGAATTCCAAAATTTTTCAAATGTCCCTTTCATTCTCACTTGGGGACAAGAAATCCCTTTTTGAGGGAATCTTCTCACTCCCCAAGGTGCTTGGAAGGTACTTGTCCTTCCTCCACCTCATGTACCTTTTTGACACCTCACTTACACCTCATCTTCTCTTGGCCACTTCACCATCCACATGTCAAGATGTGAGGGCTTGTGGGTTCTCAACCCACCATAGCCCTTCATCTTGACCTTGTTGGATGCAATCTTGACCGTTGAATTCTCTAGAGAATTCAAATTCTCCTATAAATACCCCCTCCTCAAGGGCATTTTCAATACTTTTGGATTTGAGCAACCTTATGCTGCCAATTTGCTTTCTCAATCATTTTACCATCATCTAGCTATCCATTCTAATCATTTTGCACATTCAATCTTGCATTTAGTCACTCAAGGAGCCATCTAAGGAGCACACAAAATCATCCCAAGCAAGGGCCAATCAAGGAGACATCAACAGCAAGGAAGGTGAAATCGTTTGTATCTTATTTTGTCCATTTTCTTTATTGTTTTATCATTTATTTGGCTTATCTTGAGGTGTCCTTGGTCTTTTATCACTTGTATTTTTAAGTTATTTCGCACATTAGAGTAGGATAAAATTCTTAGGTTCACAAATGCAATAACCATTTTGGTTACTATTTTTTTTTAATATCATTACACTTCAAGTATTATCTTAATTGGCTAAGCAATCTAACAATATTTATTGAATGTAGAAGCGTTAGCTTCATAATCTTACCAACCATAGCCATGGCAACAACCTTATGCTACAATCTTACAAGCTTGCATTAAATATGATAGGCCTTCAATTTTAGGGCCATCCCTAGACCCAAACATCAACCTCAAGACTTCATTGATCATGGCCCCACCTACATATCCCATTCGAACAGAGATATCTCATCCTTACATTTGGGATGAGATCCCATGTCTCTATTTTTAAATCACAACCAATGTTTGAACTTGTGTTTCAAATCTGATTCATATACAATAGTGTGATAGAAAATGACTTCTATTTATATGTTAGTTCTAGGTCAACGTCAATGTATGACCACACATAAAACCACATAGAGACCAACTCATACAAACACCATGAACACACATGGTAACTAACTCACTAATGCAGGAGCATCTGGGCGAACACACAATCACATGGAAATGGAGTTTGTTGCTACTTTCAAATTAGATAAACCTTTTTGTTGAAGGGTTATGAAATCATGGAATATAAATGAACCATGCATGCTAGTAAGATCAAATTCTCTACTTTCTTTGGTTATATATATTTTCAGAAGGAAGTGCAAAAGTTGCTATCAGCAAGGATAATCTTTCCAGTAAGACATTCAACTTTGGTCACTAATCTAGTCCTTGTTCGTAAAAAGAGTGGAAAGATTAGGTTATGCGTTGACTTTAGAAACCTTAACAAAGCTTCAAAGAAGGAAAATTATCCTCTTCCTTCCCTGGATGGGGTGTTACAAATAGTGAATGGCTCTAAATGATGTCATTCCTAGATGGATATTCAGGATACAATCAGGTGATGGTCAACTATGAGGATAGGATGAAGACCACCTTCACTACCAAGTGGGGGACATTTGCTTATTGGAGGATGCCATTCGGTCTTATCAACGTTGGAGCCACCTTTTAGTGAGCGATGGATGTGGAATTCAAGGATTTGGTAGGTAAGTGTATTATTATATATATGGATGATTTGACTATGTTTTCCAAGAATAGAGAAAACCATGTTATAGATCTATCAAAGGTCCTTCAAAAGTGCATAAGTTATGGAGTCTCCTTCAATCTGAAAAAGTGTGTTCAGAGTTTCAAAAGGAAAATTACTAGGCCACATAATATCAGAGAAATAAATTTCAATTGGCCCAGACAGAGTGGAATCCATTTTGAAACTGACCATGCCCAGTAGCAAAAAGGAGATGAGGTTCTTTTTTGGGAAGATAAACTTTGTGCAGAAATTCATAACTGGGTTTGCGGAGATCGCCAAACCCCTCAACAAAATGATGAAGGATGCTAAGATCGAGTGGAGCAATGAGGCTAAATTTGTATTCTTGCAGATTAAATGGTCTATTTTAGAGGCATCGGTTTTAACTAGCCCTGATTATCTGAAGCCTTTTTATATATATTCTTTTGCATCTGACCATTCTTGCGTTGTTGTTTTGACACAATGAAAAGGTGAAGGGGATGAAAGGACGATTGATTTTATGAGTTCTCTATTCAAGAATGCTGAAGTTAGATATCCACCTTTGGAGAAAAAGGATTTTGCACTGGTGCGAGCTGTCAAGAAGTTCTGACATTATATCCTCCGCAGTCAAATTACTGCCATAGTTTTTGACCCTGCTGTAAAGTCCCTTCTTATGCAGAGTGAACTAGGGGAGAGACGAGGAAAGTGGATGGAAATCCTACAAGAATTTGTCCTTGAAATCCATCTGATGAAGCTAGTCCAAGGACAAGGATTATCCAAGGAAATGACAAACGTTGATGCTAAGATTACCTATAAATAGTATACGGTATAATCATTTATAGGTGATCCTTGGTATGTTGATTTGATCCTTTTGTTGTTAAATAAAAAATATCTAGATGGAATGAATGCCACTCAGAGGAGATCACTTAGGTTGACGAGTTCCCACTACATGCTTAAAGGGGGAGCTTTGTACCGAAAAAACTTTGAAGGCATCTATATGTGCTGCCTTGATCAGCAACAAGCAAAACAAGCCATAATGGAATTTCATGACAAACATGGTAGTGGACATGGTTCTATAGATTCCATGGCACGCCAAATTCTGAGATCGGGTTACTACTGGCCCCATGTGTTCCACGATGCTCACCAACATGTGAGGACATGTCATATATGTTAGACTTCCACATCCAGGGAACACAATCCAACAATGCCCCTGCAGGCTGTATATGAGGTAAGACCATTTTCCCAATGGGCATTAGACTTTGTCGGTGTGATTAACCCCAACTCTTCTACATGTCACAAAATTATTTTAACAACAACCGATTATTGTACATGTTGGACTAAAGCTCAACCTTGTAAGAACAACACCACTAAGGTTGTCATCAAATTCCTTAATGAATGCATCATTACCAAGTTTGGAGTATTGTTTGCCCTAGTATGTGATAATGGTCTCACTTTTTTTTCAGTTGAATTTATTCAATGGGCATATGAGCATAAAATTGTGTTAAAATATTCTTCTAATTACTACCCACAGGGGAATGGAGTAGCTAAGTTTACCAACAAAAATCTATTGGAAGTAATTAAGAAATTGTTAGAAAGTAATCCTAGGGATTGGCATACTCAACTGAGATTTTCCTTATGGGAAGATAGAAATTGAATCAAGGCCGCCTTAGGAAACTCACCATTCAAGTTAGTCTACGGCCAAGACCTGGTCTTTCCTATCCATCTACAGATATCTCTTCTTAGGTTTATGCAAGAATTTTACTCAAACGATGATAGGATAGAAGTTAGACTAACCAGTTTACTGAATCTAGATGAACAAAGAGATGCTGCTTTACAACAATTTTCTAAACAACAAGTTGTCAAATGTTGGTTTGACAAAAGAGAAAAAATCAAAGCTTTTAGAATATCAGACCTTGTATTACTGTGGGATAAAGCCAGGGAAAAGAAAGGGGACCATCAAAAGTTTGAACAACTTTGATTGGGTCCTTATCATATTGCTGAAATCTTGGGCGAGAATGCCTTTTAGTTAAGCACTTTAATGGTAGAGCCTATTCCATTGCCTGTTAATGGGCAGTTTCTCAAACATTACTTTGGCCCATGAGGGTCTGATGTTCTATTTGGTTGTATATATGTAATTAGCTCATTTTTTTGTATTGTTTGTTTGTTTTGTTTTGTTGTTATTGCTTGTGTTTTTGTTCTTTTGTTTCTAGGTGACCTTTGTTTTGCTCTATTTTGGAATTTAGAGTGGTTATTCAATGTATACTGTGGGTACTAGGAGAGAAGTTGGTTTAGGTATTTTCAGGTAGGTCTGTGGAATTTTATTCATTTAGAGACCTGTGTCTTGTGTTCTTTTTAAATGGTAGCCTGAAAGGTTAAGAACAAATAGGTATATTGTAAGTAATCTCATAAACCACGGCTGAATTTGTCACATAATAGATAGAAACATATGTTTACATGAAGGCCTATTTGTCTCGAGGTAATTGTATTCTAGATTTAGGATAAAAAATCTAAGTCCTGACACTATCATGAAGTCCATTGTAGTTCTCAACCCAAATTTCAAGATGATAGATTCGAGTATTGAGGAAAAGATGAAAAAGAATTTATTTAAGTAAGCTTATACAAAAGAAAAGAAAAGAGAAACATTGAATGATGGAAAAACTCAATATGAGAAGGGTAATTCAAGTATCTCTACTAGGGATATGGACGACTGGCTGGCAATAGTGCAATGCTTTGAGAGAACTAGAGGTAACTCCATCGGGGCTATGAAATCATGTCTGACAGCGGAGCAATACCTAGGACGTCATTGCACGACAGTCATAAGGATTCAACTCACATAGCCTAAATATTTAATATAGTTATTCCAAGATAGGAAGAACCTTTATTGGAATAGATACACCATACATGCACACACTCAAATTCGATGTGGTCATTGCTGATTTTCATTTGAGATTTAGCTCAACCTTGTTTGCCATGGCTGATCATACTCAAGTTAAAAATGTACATGAACCAGAGGTTCTGGGTGACTAAATTCTTTAGTATCTTGAAAATGGGTAAACCATTTTCCAGCCGAGTTGCCAATTGTTATGCCTTGCATAACCACCCCATTTTGTTTTTGGTCAAAATGGGTCCCCCTTCTGTTTGTTTGTCCTTGGTGTTCTTGCTTGGGTCTTATGAGTTGTTATTTTTCCTCCTAAGTCCTTTGTTCTTTCTTTTTACAGGTTGAGGTCATGGGCTGAAACATGCACTTGTTCCTTTTCAAAAAGGTTCAAGTTCCTATTCATGTCCCAATCCTAGCCTCGTCTTTTGTCTTGTTCTTTTTCTGCACTTTCTCAGGTTCAGGTCATGTGTTGGCACTAACACTTGTTTCTTTTTGTGGGGTGCTAGTTTTTGTTTGTGTCCTGGTCCTTGTTTCTTCTTTACGTTGTTTATTTTGTTCCTGTCGAGGTCGGGTTTTGGGTTGAAAACAAAACCAAGAAATTTTCAAGTTCTTGTTCCTGTTTCTGACCCGATCTCGAGGTCCAACCTATTTTCGTGTCTTTGTTCTTTGCAGGATCGGGTCTCAAAATGTTACTTGAAATTTGTGTCTAATCAAGGTTTCGGTTCTTTCCTTTGCCCCGATCTTAGTTTTCATTTTTGTTCTTTCGGGATCAGATTTTGCACTGTGACTGAACTTTGAACTCATCAAGGTTCTCATTCCCTTTCAAAGTCTCCATCCCAATCCCCATGTTGTTTCGTTTGTTTGTCGAGACCGGGTTGTGGGCCTTTGATTGAACCTTGCACCAATTGAGGGTTCAGTTGTGGTCCATGTCTCGACCCCGATGTCCATTGATCTTCTTTCTCGCGCCTGGTATTTATGAATCTACATGAATCTCAAGACTTGACCAACCCATGATTAATGCCATAACCACTCGCACGTGTGAATGTGTATAAGCCTCGCTACTCCTCTATTTTTGTCCATTATGCGACTGAGAAGTTTGGGGATGAGAACGAGAGTGACGAAGAGCTAGGGTTTTCCAGAATTCACAACTTTGTCATCGTGCTACCAAAATCCTTGAGTGAATTCAAAGGTAAGTGTTTTTGTTTCCGTTTCATTTTGGTTTCTTGTTCTTCCTCACCTTTCATTTTTTTTCTTTCCTTTGTTTCATTTTTTTTCCTCGTTCGCTTTCGTTTGCTTCTCTGTGTTTTTCGTCCACACCGTTTGGTGCATTTTTCCTTCGCATTTGAATCCATTTTGGGTTTTTCATGCATCCCTTTTTCTTTTTGTGTCATCTTCATGTTTGTTGGTCACAGGATTGTCCATCTTGTTGTGCCCTAGTTTTCTAGGGTTTCGCTTTGTGTGCGTTTGGAATGCTTGAAATTGTCAAAATTTGAATTATCGATAGTTTGAAATGAAGTTTTGATCCACAACACAACCCGGCCCCAAAGGCATGTGCTTAGAAAATGTTATATTGAATATCACCTTCATTATCCATCCCCTTCACGTGTCTCGAGCCTGCATCATTGTTGGGGTTGGGAACCATGCTAGCACTTAAGTTTATATACCCTTTGATATCGGTTCTTTCACTAGCCCGATCCTTACATTACTATCGGGATTGGGGCATGGACCAGTACCATGATTTTGGTTAAATCCATTTGATTAGGTGCTCTCCATAGTCCCATGCTTGACCCCCACATTTACCATTAGGGTTGAGAGTTGTTTCGAGATCGAACCATTACTTCGCCAAATGGTACATGGACCTAACAATACCCCAATCCTAATTCCCAAAGTGTAATCAAGATCAGAATGTGAACTTGCCGCATTCCCATTATGCATTTTTTACTCGACTTGATAATGACCTGGTCTTGACGCTCGACATCTTATCAGACTCAGAACTTGGGAATCAACTTATACTTTTCCATTCTGGATAGGACCGGTGTCGCACCACAACTTGATCCCAACCCCTAGTTACATTGCAGGGTCGGAGCATGGTCTGGTACCCGACTTATTAACTATCAATTTGTTATAGTGTCAAGTAATGACCCATGACCCAGTCTTGATTCTTGAATATTGCGGGGTTGGGCTTTGAGATAACACTAAATTTCTTCAACATTTTTCTGGTTCTGAATGATGACTCAATCTCGACCCTCGATTGTATGACGAGAGTGAACTGTAGGTCAATACTTAAACTTGTTTTCCATCATATGTTTGGTGCTAATCAAAGTCCTAAACCTGGTCCTGATTCTTGAATATTGTGGGGTTAGATTGGGGAACAATACTAAACTTCTTGAACATGGGGTTGGTGCCTAGCCATGACCCGATCCTGGCTCTCAACAAAAAAATGTTTATGCATAAAATTGGCTAAGTTCTTGATGTTGTTCTGAACCTGAAGCTCTAGAATGATCAAATTAACCTATTGAACTAAATTCTTTATAAATTGACGTTGATTTATTATGAAGGCCTATGATATAATGTTATTTGCATATTCCTTTTATGTATCTAATGATGGTCAGCAGTGCAGGATATTTAACAAATGTTTGACTCCGAGGAAGAGATACCTACTGAGGGATTGCCTGCAAAGGAAACATTTGAGGGATCATCGAGGAATGCCAAATCCAAGAGAGTGAAGCCAAAGAA
This sequence comes from Sequoia sempervirens, assembly GCA_007258455.2. Lineage (NCBI taxonomy): Eukaryota > Viridiplantae > Streptophyta > Pinopsida > Cupressales > Cupressaceae > Sequoia > Sequoia sempervirens. Next base: position 31,745 of record VDFB02069356.1, read on the forward strand.
ACTCCCTTACACAATGAAATACAAGTATCAAGGGAATCTAGCCCCATCCAAATTTGACTCTGAAGTCTCAAAAATAACTGACACATTAGTGGAACATATGGTTTTGGACCAGTTAATTAAAGACACATTTTCAGAGGATGTTGCTTCAAGAGTAAAGAGAATTGTAGAATCAAGACTAGCCCATGTAGCTTGCTTCCCCGTTGTTGTACAATGCTCTGAATTCATCCTAACGGCTACATAGGCATATAACCCTACTTAGAGGTAGTGCATTGATGATCAAGGCAATGTCATTATAGACTTGACTCCAACCATGATCAAATTTTTTTTTGACCTCCCTCCTTACCCAGGTGTGAAGATGATGATTGAGGCTAAGAAACTTGAGTTATGGAACATAGATGTGGAGGGAAATAAATAGGTCATCAACAAACGATGGCTGAAGAAGGAAAATAAGTTAGCAAAGAAAGTGCCTGATAACCCAAAGAGGTCAAATTTTTATGAGAACATTGGAGACATTATTACATTGTTGGCTAGGGAATTTGGAAAAGAAAGTTCTTGTATCTTCGAACTATGGATGTTTCCATTCATCTAGTTGATACTTGATGGAAAGAAACACTTGGACTGGGGGTAGATCATTTCAGACAATATTCATGACTAGCTCCTCAAGGTGACACAAACCAAGACATTTTACATGTCTTCTTATGTTATATATTGTGTAGTGAGGATTGGAAGATTTCCTGGGCTAAACATTGTAGGGTCAATGGAAGAAGGCCCAAATTAAATGAAAGTTTGGGAACACTATGACCAACTGGAGCTCAATGAATTAGAGAACCATTTCAAAAGGGTAAATGATGCTTTCCTATACGTGGTTATAAATTAGCTCATAGGGGAAATAGGGTTCAGATTCTCCCAGAAGGCCATGCGATTCATTCAGGAATGGGGATACTGGTACATTCAATACCCCAAGTCAACATTTTTTAGATTATTTCATTTTGATGGTCATCCATTTAAATTTCCAAGATGTTGCGGCAATAGGTGGGTTTTGATGGATTTTGCTAGGCAAGTTGCACAGGTGAATGATGTTTTCTCTTCATAGCATCTATAGGACTATTGCACATTCTTTTCCCTTACAATTGGGATTTTATTCTTGTTCTTCATCAGTCATGGCTAAGAGAATAGTTGAGGAATTTCAGTCTCTGAATTTCAAACAACATACCTCTAGGAAGAATTTTGATCCTAAGAATAAGATGCATCTACTTTACCCTACTCATTTTACTCATAATGTTCCTCTTCTTGAAGATTTTTGGGAAAACCTCCAAGATCAGTTTGAGGTAAGAAAAATAAGTTATGAGAGGCTAACAATCCCCCAGATGAGGTATTTTGACATTAAAACTAATATCCCTGATGACACTATGAATGATGGGATCACTCTTGATCCTTGGTATGATATTGATCAAGTAGCCACATAGGCCCTGCCACCTATCAATTGGGTAGAGAAAGAAGAGACCAAGATTGGAAAACTGTCATGAGTAGTGGTAAATAGGAGTTTGAAATGGATAAAGCTCTGGTTGAAACAACCAAAGGGTAGAGTGACAAAGAAAAGGGGTCCTAGCAGTGAACCCACTTCATCTGCAAAGACCATACAATATAAAAGACTAAAGAAATGTGTTGCAATGGTAGAGGAAGCCACTGAAAAGCCTCCACAAACTAAAGAGAAGATTTCACTGCAAAAACTTGATGATGCTTTGAGTAAAGCAAAGGTTACCTATGAGGTTGTTGTTGTAGGTGTAACTTTGGGTTTTGCTGCTATACCATTGGTCATTGTTCACCCAGGGGAGGAGAGTGCTACAGAGAAACAAGTTGTTGTTCCCCCACAAGCTAAGGAAAGTGCTCCTACTATACTATCAACATTAGAAGCACCAATCATCAGAGAATAAGGATAGGCTGAGGTAAACATTCAAGATATCTCCTCGGATTTCAAAAGAAATCCATCCCAAAAAGGGAAAGCACCTGAATGGGAGGAGTATTTGAAGAAGGTTGAAGAAGAACCAGGAGAAGGAGCTAAATTTGAAGTTGGAAGCCTACACAATGTAGAAATAGAATTAGAAGATGTGTTGACAGAGAAGGAACAACAAGAGCTAATGGAAGGTGCTCAAAAGTTAGCCGATGAACGAGCTACTCAAGAAGAAGAACAAAAAAAAGCCGAGGAGTTAGCTTGAGAAGTGGAAGAAGCTGAAGCACGAAAGAAGCTAGAGGATGAGGCCTTGGCATTAGAAAGAAAATTTGCATAAGAAAGGGCTATAGAAGAGGAGCTCTGAGCTAAGGAGATAGAGAAACAAAGGTTAAAAGATGAAGAAGAGGTTGCCAAATGGGAGGAGGAAATGAGAAAGTTAGCAGAAATAAAAGATGAAAATGAGAGGAGGGAGCAAGAAAGACTACAAAAAGAACAAGAAGAGCTTCAAAAGGTTTCTTCCCAACAAACTATTGAAACTATTTCCTCAACACCTCTACATGTTCAAAAAGTGAGCACTCAGCTAGCTACTCCCACTTGGCTGAAATTGAACCTAGAGAAGAGGCAATAGGTACAAGCCCAACCAGTAACCTGGGATGACATGAGGGAAAATTTTGACAAGGTAAAGGGGAAGAAGAAGGCCCGTGCAGTGCATTCGACCAATCTCACAGGTGAGGGAGATTTGATTGCTGAAATTGCCACTCCTATTGTTGACAAGGATGACAGAGAATTGTTGCTCGAGGATATTAGATAAGTAATGTTAATCTGGGAAAGCATACTAGAAGTTAGAAAATTAATTTGATTGACATTGTTGCCACTACTACCAAGTCCAGGTTGATCAAGGACAAGCATGCCAAAGATGAGCTTAAGGCTCAAGTGGTTAAAATGAAAGGTTTCTTGAAGGATTTGATGTCATCTACACCTCAGTAGACTACACCATCTGATATTCTTGTTCTTATGAGCCAAAAAGAGGTAGATGGTTTGACTGAAATGAAGAAGAAAGCCACGTGGGTTGATAATTGGCTTAATACCTTCAAGGTTGATATGGATAAGTTCTTTGATGAAGGTTTTAAGTATTATTTCAGAGGGCTGAAATTAGTTAAGTCCTTAGAGGCAGCCATGAAGAAATGGTGGGAAGAAGAGGAAAAGCTTAGAGAATACTTGAGAAAGTTGAGGGAAATTAATAAAAATTCTGATGAAGAGCTGGTACAGTCTCAAATTCAAGGTGAAGAGGATTCTGGATATGTGGTGAAGGCTATTCATATATCTTCCTTCAAGTCACAAACTCTGATTGAGCACAAGATAATCATGCTAAAGAATATCTATGAGATATTTGAACAAATAGGTGTATTTGAAGAGCTCATTTCAAGATTTATTTATAAAGCCTTACCCCTAGATCAAAGACTCGAATCTTTGGGAGATGTCAAGGATGCATGGGAGGAATGACTAAATGGAATGCTAGCAAAAGGAGATACGACTTAACCACCACTCTTGGATAGGCTACTGGAAATTAGATGTGATTTGCATTGGGCAACCAAGGACGTTGGTCAGATAAAAGTAATTGTTGATGCAACAGAGAAGAAGTTTGAGGAGTCAGAGTTCAAGGTCAACTGGGTAGATGGACCAGATGATGATACGGTGAAACAAATTTTGGCTAACTATGATGAATACCATGGTGTCCAACATGAGCGTGATAAGAAAATTTAATTATTTTATTAACTTTTGAATAGCGATATCTTTTTGTGTAGATTTTGAAGAAAAGAATGACTAGGCAACAAAATTGGCAAGGCAAGAATAACTTGTAGTAGTTGGCAGCAACCTAAATGGTGACTGGGATTCTATATTCTGATTGAAGGAGCAACTAGTGTACATGTTTAGCTACAAAAATTGCAGCAAAGAAAAGCACTGGAGTTATCTGAGTGTCCCTACATTTGTGGATCTAGAGCCCCAAATTGTGGATCTTAATTTTTGATGAGAGGAATTAGTGCTGAATTGGTCTATATGTAGAATTTCTCTCCATTTTGTAAAGGTTGGCTAATTGAAGTCAAGATTGGCTTCCTAAAGAGAGATTTAGGATAGTTTTTATAGCTTTTAGAAGTTTTTATAGTCTCATGAAAAAATACTCAAACATTTTAAAAGTTTTAATACATTTTATGTTATTTTTAAAAGTTTCTTAGTTTAATGGTAATGTTGATGAACAATAGTCATTCGTATGCCAGTGAGTTTTGTTGTGCATAAATGTCTCCTATTTGATGAAAATCAATAGAAGATTATGAATCTGAGACTATTTCATTGAGTTATCTATGAATGAGATCTCTTTATGTTTATTGATCTATGAATTCTAGTAATGAGCTGGTGATATGTTCTTGTTTGAAAATGGAGTTAAAAAAAAAAAGTGATGATGAATGGTTGTACATCTTGAATTTGCACTATGGATGAATGAAATGGTATAGAATACTCTATGGATTGTGTCATTTTATGGTTTTAGTTGTTTAAAAGAAATACTCATTATGAAGTTTATATGTCTAAATTAAAGGAAATTTGTGTTTATGCTTTGTTGTCCTGAGCTTTGTTCTATATTTTTTTGTTTATTTACACCCCGAAAATATTAGATTAATTTATATCATACAGTTTGTACCCTTTACCAGTAGGCCCCTTGAACATTATAGTTGCATAGGGCACTGAACAACAACACAGTTGAGAACCAACTACAAAGACCTTGGAAGATGGGTAGTTTATATTATTTTTCATTTTCAGGAGAAGTAGAGTAGCAATATTCTATTTTAAAGTTGTTGTGTTATTTTTTACCATCAACACTACTTTCAAATCAGATAAACCTTTTTGTTGAAGGGTTATAAAATCATGGAATATAAATGAACCATGCATGCTAGTAAGATCAAATTCTCTGCTTTCTTTGGTTATATATATTTTCAAATTTAAATTAATAGTAGAGAGTCTATAAAGAGGTATTTAATAGGCACAAAAAATATGCAATCTACTCAATTGTTCTTATTACTTCATTTTTCTGATAGATCTCTAATGGTCTAATATGGGCATTTGCATTTGTGTGAATTGTAAAGTTTAAGGAGAATGTACTAAATTAATGCAATCCAATGGTTTGTTGGGTTAAGTGACTTAGTTTTTCTTATGGTTTGGGAATGCAGTCATTCCCAAACTCATGGAGAAGTACGATTCAACTTTTGAACCAAAAAAGTGAATTTGTTCTTTTGGATAGAAAGTGTAATGAATGGAAGGTACAATGTATTATTCTAAAAAATATGCCTACCTTAAGAGCGGGGTGGAGACATTTTGCACATGATAATAATATAAAGGAAGGAGACAAATGTATCTTTAAGCAACTAAACAACAATCAAAAAAAATTTATGTTTAGAGTTCATATCTTCAGGTCCTAAATTTGATAGTGAATATTAGAAAATTATATAGATTAAATATATATGGTATAATCATAATGAAATTCTGATAGACAATCTGAATTTTCCAGTATCAAGTGGTTTAGTCTTCTTTTGGCTATATGCCTAGAATTTTCTCTATCATGTGACACAGTCTTCCTATACAAGAGAAGAGAGCTCTTCCAGCTAAAAACAATTTGACGTATTCTATGGATAAAATTGATCTTTATACTATTTAATGTATGGAAATCATTTCTTGTTACATTTTATTATTTTAGGTTAACTAATATATATCTTATATTCTCTTGTTGAATTGATTTAAAATATGATATTATACAAAGATTTGTATAAGGGTATGTGCAAGATCATGATGGGCCAAAAAGTGGCAATATGATGGGTATGTGGCTGACGACTATTTTTGTACCCAAAATTGATGAAATGAAAAGGGTTTTTAAAGGAGATTCTCATATTTCCACCAATATAAATTATGCTTTACTTTGAAATTAATAAATAATTATTATTCATTTTCTATTCAAATTACGACTAAAGTCTGATTGATAGGCTGATTGAAAAACATCTATAGCTTTCAAAAGATATCACATTTTTTGAATCAAAATATGTGTCACATTCTATGCTTTGCATACTATAGGATTAAAAAAAAAAATTGAATTTCATGAATTTTGACCAAGTTAAAGATTAATTCATGAGTTTTTATATTTTTTAAAAGTTGTAATAAAAATTCATAATTAATTATTTACTTGGAAAAAAATTACAAAAATTATGCATCACATCTGGACATGAGTCCTCTACTTATATCTAAAATCTTATAAAAAAATATTATCATTTTATTGTGGTTAGGGTGGTCAACAGACACCTACTTCTTTTTCCCTAAAATTTATACCTGCATTGAAATTTCAAATTTTCACCAAATAGATTTTTGTTTTTTAAACAAACCTAGTAGTTTAGAAACTACATTCAATTTGCTATAGATTCTATTCTTACATTTTTTTAAAATAATATAGATAACTTATTCAAATTTTTACATCAAGTTGCCTAACTTTGTTTTTTCTGAATTTTTTGCCACTTAAGGGCCTATTTTTTCCATGATGATCCTGCACATACCCATAATTTTTAAAATAAAATAAATATGGTAGTTTAAATTTTTTGTTGTATCTTGTTTATGGGAAGTTTAGGGATAATCCAATAAAAAATGTAAAATAGATGTCATTAAGAGTGGTTGGAAAAATGTTGGATACTAGATATATTTTTAGGAATGATAAAGACAAAGTACTTGGGACAGTGATAAAAAAATAGCTTATTAACACTAATAATGAAGCTAGATTTCAAATTTTGCTTGATGACATTCAAGAAGGAATCAAACTTGGATTAAAAAAACTAATAATTGAGGGAGATTTATTGATAATGATAAATGCTATCCATAGTGGAATGAAGCTCAAATTGAAAATAAACCATTTTGGAGAGTTTTCAAGAGCTTTTGAATTTGTTTGTCGTGTTTCAAGTGTGGCACATGTACAAGCAAGCAAATGGAGAGGTAGATAAGCTCACCAATGTGGTGGTCATGATGAATGGTGAAGTGGTGGTGGCTAGGCTAGAATATGTGTAGACTATTGAAAAGATTTCCCTTCTTCAACATAATCAATCAATAATTTGATGTGGCGAGAGGTTGCATTTTTGGATTGGCCACTTGAGAGAAATGTAAGGATAGTACAATTTCAATATTTACAAATCAATTGATAAGTTTGAATATTGTTTATTACATGGGTAGATTTATTGGAGATGAAAAATGATGCACTTTAAAAGAAATGAATTCAACTATATGTATTGACTTATGATTTGATTTTTATTAACTTTTAAATTTTGTTTGTAGAAAAAAGAAATAAAATATAATATTTGGTTAAAAATTGTGAGAAGAAAAGGGAATGAAATTGTGATTTTTTTAAAGTAAAAAATGATTTTAATTGTTTTCAAATATAAAAACTTTTGTAAGAAAGAAAATGTAACTAAATTGTGGCTTTTATTATTAACAAAATATGACTTTAATGTTTGGTTAGAACTGTGAGAAGGAAAGGGAGTTAAATTGTATCTTTTGTTAAGTAAAAATAGAGCTCTTTTAGTTCTAGATTTGTACAATATTATTATAATGGTGAAAGTGATATCAAGATGGAAAAATATTCAAACTTGATATAAGAATATGGGTTAATTATTTTCCACAAAAGGAACAAGAGGAGATGGAAGGGCTATCATAGAAGTGCATAAATTGATGATAGAGTTCCAAAAAAATGTATAAGTTAGAAGGGAAAATTATATGAGATTAATCTAAAAAATTAGAAGAAACTTTCCGAAGGGGAGAGGATGAATAAATGCAATAACCATTTTGGTTACTACAACTTTTTAATATCATTACACTTCAAGTATTATCTTAATTGGCTAAGCAATCTAACAATATTTATTCAATGTAAAAGTGATTATGGGCAAGGTTCGACAGTGTACAGGTGCAGATGTGGAAACCTTCTATGGGGGAGACCGTGCAATCCCACTAAGGTTTGTTCCTCTCGTGGGTACCCTCTTACCCCTCATTTATTTTTATTCTCTCACTCTCCTTGTATTGCTGGCTCGCATGTGTGTTTCCTACATTTGTGTCATTTCATTGTTTGTCTTTGGCACTATGAGTGATCGCAGCTCCTCCCTCCATTTATGGAGGGAAGTATGGATTCTTTTAGCCCTAACCCAAGGTGGGATAATTTAGGAAATTCTTTTAACCATCTAAATAATGCTCAAAAAATGTTAAAAGAAGCCCTACCTGATGGTGGTGTGGAGGTTCTAGTGGAAGTGAAATTTTTCATTGAGGGGCTCGGCGATAATGGAGCATCAGAAGATAAGTTACCCTCCAACTCTTCCAAAGATCTTTTCATCTCTGCTAATCTTGAGTTAAAAGACCTGTGATTTCTAAAGAACGATCTAGGTTAAAAGACTACATTTTTTTTAGCTATTATTGATTCTAATATGGTTCCGACAAGGAATTTTATTGATGCTTGGTTCAGTAAAATTTGGGCAAATAAATTTGGGATCCAAGTTAGGTTTTGTAGGATGATTCAGCGTGTGTTGTTCGTCATCTTTTTAGAGAATAACGTCATGCAAAGAAAAACTCTGGAGAAATCCTACTTGAATTTAGAGGCCATTGTGGAAGATATTCTAGCTTTATCACACCCTAGGTGGGTGGTCTTGAAAAGCTTGTAACTAGAATTTTAAAAGGTAATCCCACAAATTTTGTCCCCTATCAACATTGTTGTGTGAATCGATGAAGCTAAGGCCACCCTGCCACATTTGGACTTGTAGGCATTGGTCTCCCTAAATCCTGGTATTAAACCTTTAGAGAATATTGTTATAAAAGAGGATGACACTTAATTCGTTTTCCCTCTAAAATTTTTTGGAGGGATTAACGTGTGCTACTTGTGTCACAAGGAAGGGCATATCCAAAAAAACTTCCCAGTTATAAAAATAAGGGTTAATAAACCCAACATGTGCGACTCTCCTATGCTTGAAAGTGCTCCTAACCCTAGTGTGGAAGATGCTCAAGTTGTAGCAAGTGTAAACCTCAGCATTGTGCAGTCACCGCCTACTTTAAAGGGTGAAGGGGAAACTAACCTTGATGTCTAGGTTGGTCATTACAGGTTGTCAAACTTTCCTCCACCTTCTAAGGAAAGCAATGCTCAACACTCAACGTCTGCCAGGGAGGGTGAGGCCACACAGGTTGTGGGTCTTCAAATTTCTTCCTTTGGGAGCAATCTGAGGGGTTCACACCTTCGCAATCCCTTCACCATCCTTTTGCAAGAACATGGCGAAGGTAAAAATTCTCTAAATGATGGGGGTGAGGATGAAGTTGCATCACTTGCTCAATGTATTTCCAAAAACTTGGGCTGATTGAAAAGTTGAATGCTCAACAACTAGCCATAAGAGGGATTAAAGATAACCTAGAAAATAGGTATGACTATAATAATTCTTCAAATTTCTTTCTCTATTAGATTAATAAACCCCCTGATGAGTTTTGCTTCAAACTTGTTAAACCCACTAGAGATGAGGTCCAGGCTAATAATTTTCCTATAAATGGTAAAGATGCCTCTCTAGACTTGGTTGAGAACCTTAATGAGGGAGATATGCCTGAGATCCCTAATAATCATAATTTGCATGATGTTAATACTAGTCTAATTCTCTAAGAGATTTAGCATATCCAAGTTAATGAGGCGATTACCCCGAAAGAGGATTTGGCCTTGATAGAGGAGGTATCTTGTGTTTTCTATGGATAAAATAATAACCCCAATCTGACCCCTAGTGCTAATAGTATAAGAACTCCACAAGTGTCTGAAATAAATTGTAACAAAGATAATGATGGGGACAAAAAATTTCAACTAGTTGTAACCAAAACCAAGAAGCCTATAACACTTTCCAACAAAAAAAAAATGTTAAGGAAAATAATGAAGAAAACACTTCCAATGAGGTTCTAACCAATATTAAAGGGTACAAAACTGAGGAGTGTGTCGTTGAGGACCAAAATGCCCAACCTTTGAAACCCAAGGAAGGACCTAGAAGGCCAAGAAAATATAGTATCCTCGTAGGTGGAGGTAAGAAATTTGGACCGGCCAAAAATAAAATAAAGAAGACCAACACTGTGATCAAATCCTTGATCACTAAAAAGTTGTATACTGAGGATAAATTGCCCAAATGCTTTAAGCAGTTTAGAGGTGAAAAAGGTGGCAGCCATATGACTTCTGAGAATGAATCTTAACTGCATTTCTTGGAACGTCAAGGGCTTGGAGTCACCTAATAGGAAATGCATTGTGAGAAGGTTTTTGAACCTTGAAAAAAATATAGATTTTGTGATGCTTCAAGAAACCAAAGCCATGAGGTTTACCTAAGAAACAAATCTCAGATTTATCTGAAATGGCTGTAAGTCCTTTTCAACCTCTCATGAAAAGGGGAGGGGGGGTTGCTACCCTAGTGTCCAACAAATGGGCACAATTTGTCACTAGGAGTGGATCTTCCCCGAGTAACAGAGTAGTGTGGGTAACCCTAGAGAGAGATGGGGTTTCATTTGGTGTTTTTTCTGTCTTCACACCCAATGACAACAAGGAGAGATGTGGATTTATGGCAGTGGCTAGTCGGGCTGCAAAATATCCCTTGGATATTGGGGGGTGATTTTAACCTAGTAGACTAGAGAGAGGACGACATAGACCTGGCATGGAAAGGTAGTGAAATTTTTTTTTGGTTAAGATATAAAAGAAAAGTAAGGCTGGTAGATCCTATGGAAGGTGGTAAGAGACAGTGTAATGGTGTGTGGTTCACTTGGTGCAATGCTCAGAAGGGGGAGCGAATTTACTATAGGATGGATAGGTTGTATGCAAACAAGGAATTCTTTAATTTTTTCCAAAATGAGGATGGTTTCAAGGTGTAGGTGCATCCATACACCCTCTCTAGCCACCATCCTATAAAATCCAATCTCATTTCTTTTCATAATTCTTTTGTGGTTGCAAGGAATAAATAATTTTTTATTCTCAACACACCTTTTAAAGGATATTGATTGCCAGGAGGTCATCGCCTCCCTCAAGGAAATAAATAAGTGGATGTTGAAGGATGCTTCAACCATTGAGAGATGTAATGCTAATGTAGAGGGATGGAGGTCCCTCTTCCAAGTGATTGGTAAGAAGCAGACCCTTGAAAGTAGGAAAGAAGAAAAGGAATTGTAGGACTACCTCTTTGAACTGAAACAAGGCTAGAAGAAAGTCTTAGTGATGTGGGGATGTGTGAAACACTAATATTGGCCAAATAAAATCTAAGAAGGGTTCAAAACCATAAGGTAAATGGGAAAAAAGTTAGGGAAAAATTGAATTGGCTCAGTTACGGGGATAAGGGATCTAAATTTTTCTTCAACTACCTAAGGGAAAAGAAGGTAAAAGAGCAGGTGGATCAAATATGAGACGATGCTTACCTTTGCTCCTCTCAAGAGGAGGCCTTGGCTCAATTTCACTCTTTCTTCAATGAGTTGTTTACTTCTGAAGGTGGGGATGAGGGGGCGAAAAGGGCCAGGTCCCTCATTATGAGTCTCATTATGAAAAAAATTGGGAAATAATACTGTGCCAAGCTTGAAGCAAATATTACCAAAGAGCAGATAGTGAATGTAGTCTTGTTGATGAGTAATGATAAGTCCCTTGGGTAGGAGGGGCTCCCAGTGGAATTCCATAAAGTTTTTTCTGAGTGGGTGTGTGATGACCTCCTACAAGTTTATAAGAAGGCCCTAGAAAAAGGGTCGTTGGGAGAAAATATCAATAAAGGAATTATCTAACTCCACCCAAACGGGAGGATAAAACCTTAGTGAAAAATTGGAGACCAATTACCTTGTTGAGCGTTTCTTACAAAATCCTAGCCAAAGTAATTGCCTCAAGGTTGGTCATCATTTTTCCCAATTTCATCAACAACACTCAAACTGGATTTATAGAAGGTCGGTACATCTTGGAGAATCTCATCACAAGCTGGGAAGCCTTGGAGTGGGCCAAAAACTCTAACCAAAACTTAGAAATGCTCCTAATGGATTTCAAAAAAGCATATGATAGGGTGAAGTGGATGGTTCTAAGGATTGTCCTTCAAGCCGTTAATTTTCCTAACAAGTTTTGTGGCATGGTTGACACGTTGTTGAAATATGCCACAACTCAAATAGATGTCAATGACACACTAACAAAAAAATCTCTTTAGAGAGATCAATCTGCCAAGGCTTTCCTTTGGCTCCCACTCTACTTTTCATAGCTTCAAATGCACTCTTCTATCTTTTGAGGGACAACACTTTCTCCCTTAGAATAAAAGGAATCAATCTACTAGATCAAAATGAGTTAATCAATATGTAATTTGCTGATGACACATCCATATTTGTGGAACTTGATCAAGATAACTTGGATTCCTTAATAAAGAAATTGGATCTATTTTTTCAAGACTTTGGAGCTAGACTGTTAGATCTAATTCAACATCTCTAGGGTGGAAGGAAGAGCCTCCAAACTAGCTTGGTAGGAATAGCTTCCAATGGGGTCCCAATAAACTACTGAGATACCTGGGGATTCCCTTTTCTGTGAGTCCCAAACTTAAGGAGATGTGGAATTAGATCAAATATAAAATTTAGAAGAAGCTAGGTGGGTGGAATAGGTAGTATCTCTCCCTAGTTGGTAGAATTCACATCTGCCAAAAAATCTTGTCCTCCTACATTGTGTATTTTTTTGTCATTTGGTTATTCAATAGTTATCAAGTCAATGACATACAAAAAAGGATCAGAAGCTTCCTTTGGTTAGATGGGAAGGGCAAGAAGAAGAGGCACTCAGTTATATGGGAGTCTAGTGTTGTTTAAGCAAGGCACATGGGGGCATTGGGCTAGAAGATCTTAGGTTACAATGGATAGCCCTAGTGGCCAAATGGATTCTAAAGTCTTTGGAAGGCAATGCGCCTTCGAAGATGTTGGTGAGAAATAACATCATTCAGGTTGTGCCCAAATAGGCTAAGGTGTGGAAACTTTTTCCCTTGGATGACATCCCCCTCAGTAAGAACTCTATGGTCCCAACTAGTTCTATTATTTTTAAAAGCATTTGGAAGGCGTGGGAATTAACAAAGCATAATGTTCAATTTAAAACAAATAACATAACTCTTAAAAAAAAATGAAGTTTCATACTCATAGTTCCATTTGGTGGAACTTGGACCATAATGGAGAAACTCTTACCTTGCTACAAGGCTACTCTACAAAAAAAAATCGTTTAAGAAAGGCATTAAATCCTTTGCTGATATTTTATCCAATGGGAAATTCAAAAGTTTAGATAACCTGCGGGAAAGTTTTGCTTTGCGTGATTCAAATTTGAGAACCTACTCTACATTGTTGGAAGCATGCAGAGATGCATGCTTCCCCAAGAATGTGGAGAAGGGAAACATTTAAATGCTAATAACATTGTTTGGAAAGATGGCTCAACTATTGCTAATATTAAAGCTAAAACAATTTACAATGATTTTGTTAACAATGATTCTATTATTGAGCATGTTAATAGTTGCTTTAAGACAACATTAAATGTAAAAGATTGGCAAAAAAATCTCTTTTGTGTAGCAGAGTTCTATGTATCCTAAAAATGAATATTTTAGATGGTTGGTTCTATTGCAGAGAATTCCTTTCAAATCTAACTTTGTAGATGTTGATATTTGCAACATATGTAGGACTCCAAAAAAATTAAACACATTAAATTTTGATTGCTTTTATGCTCAAGAAATTTGGAAATTACTCTGTCATAATTTGAAAATATGGAATAACAGTGGTAAAATTAATTGGTATGATGTTCTATTTTGTGATCTTAAGATTAAATATGAATATAAGATATTTTGGTACTATTTATCTAATGATATCATGTGGCATATTTGGAAAGCAATAAATGATGATAAATTTAAGGGAAATAAGAGGGTACTTACTGAGTCTTACAAAAGACTCACATGTTCTAATATTGCATTGTAGGCTTCAATCCATGTGGAAATTTCAATGGTTAAGTTCACGAGGTTGATAAGAGAAGGTACAACAATCATGAATAGAGAGGAGGTTAGATGCGACCACTCTTGTTGTCTAAGCTTGGAGGAGGCAAAGATTTTCTAGAGGGCTTTCGATGAGCTCCAAAGAGCAGTTAATGAGGTTGGCGGTCTAGAAAGGAAAAAGGCCCACAACAATTGAACCCCCAAGGAGAAGATCTAGTAAATGTTGGTGCAGAATAGGTAATGTCGAATGATCAAATTCTTGTAGATGAGCTCATTCAGGATGGTAGTGCTTGACAAACAATGGGGGTGCCAATGGCCAATAGGCATCGGATTTCCACTTGTTATCAATTAATACTATGGACCATATGATGGCTTTTTCTATATGTAACAACATATATATTCTATATATTCGAAACAACAACTATAAATTTGTGTTTAGACCCTACAAAAGGCAATATATTGTATACTAGATAGTATCACACAATGACATATATTTTGAAATGCCCATGTATGTTGCACCAGAAATTGATGATCCCCATCGAAAGTGCTATGTAAATGATATTAAACTATATTCAATACAAAAAAATACTTAGATTGGCTAGAATGACACCTACTTTTTATATTTTTATCAAAAAATATAGTAGTGTTTATTGAAATTTCAAATTTTCACAAAATAAATTTAATTAAAAAAAATAGTAGCCTATAAACTACATCCAATTTACTATAAATTATATTCCTACCTATTTTTCAAATGTTGTTAATAACCTATTAAATTGTTTATGTGAAGTTGCTTAACTCTATTTTTCTATATTTCTATTGTCACTTAGAGGTATTGTTTGTCCCATCATGATGTTGCACTCACCCCACTAATATTGTTGTAATAGTAGTAATAAGTAATAGTTGTTTCTTTTGTCGTAATAGTAGTATCCTTAAAGATGATATATAAATTACATAATATATGCTTGACAATATATTTTTTGTAATAAAGTAATAATAATTGATCAATTTATAGAGATTGTGAAGATGGTTATAAGAGAAAAAATATTTGTTCAAGATAATATTTTGTTATGAAAAAATTAAGTGATGATTGAAATTGTGTATTAGCTGATATCTTTGCATGTGTTCCATAATTTGGTTTGACAACTGACACCAATGAAAATGATCTAATTGCAAAGTCCTATAAAGAAAAATCAATTTCACATCTTTATAGGATTACAATATTTAAAATCATGGATTATTTTGAGAAAGTAAAAGACACCAAAATTAATGACTTAAAAAATTAATTACTATGATTGTTGAAATAGGATTAATAAAGCCACGCTATGAGTAATATTAGTTGCACTTATCCTATCATACATGGAAGAAAAAATGGATTAAAACAAATTGCACACATGCTTGTCAAAATGAACTCAAATAATGCGATTTATAATTTTTTATATCAATTTCTTCTACAAGATGTTTAGTTTGACACATTGATTAAAATTTATGAAAAACCTTATAAAAATAAACGAGCATAATAGGCATTAGAGTTTTAACATTACTTTCAACATTTCCCTTGACATGGGTGATCCCATAATAGTGGTTTATAATTTTTGGCCAAATTGGACACTAAAATTATTATTTTTAACTAAATCTTCACATTCGGGCACCTATAGCGGCTAAACTATGAGGAATTTGGAGATGGTGCAAACTACAGTCTCATCAAATTTTGTCTGTAGATTCTAAAAATATTTTTTTCAAAATTTTTTGTCAAATTACATACTTATCTCCAGTGATTTTTTTCAGAGAAAACATTTTTTAAAAAGTGGCCACTGTATAACGCCTTTTTTCCATAAAGATAAAATTCTAATTCTTTCAAATTTAGATTTGTAACTCTGATATCTAGTCTTCCAATTGGTTAGATAGGTTTTATTGAATATTTTTCCTTAATAAGTTTAAAGTCAAACAAATTACAATTATACAGGCATTATGATAGTAACTTTTTGTATATATCAAAATTTAATTTAATTTTTTTGGATCAAGGACTTCAATATTTGGTGCACTCCTATTTTTCAATTTTTTTTGATAATCTTCTATTTTTCCACATGTGAAGAACAAAGAAATTCATTTTGATGAAAAACCTATGTTTAATAAAACTTAAAAACAAATCACTTAACAAAACCAAAACATATTAAAATTATATTCATTGAATAGCTTGTTCTAAGGAATACCATAATCATTTGAAATAAATTTTTAAATGAATTCATTGATCCCCAATTAAATCAAAGTGATTTTTATCAGCATTTTGATAGGTGTAAAGGAGACGCATTTATAGGTATGGTTTAAAACTAGTGAGGTTCTATCCAAGGGGGTTTGATCTAAGGTGATTTGATCAAACCCTCTTCAATTGGAATCCTTAAAATGGAACTTTTATAGGCTTAAATCATTATATTTTCTATTGTAATTGAACTAAAAATTTGAATCATATCAAAATCATTCATAAGAAAATGAATAAAACAAATATATAATTAAGAAAATATTTAATAGTTATATTTTTTATATTTAGCTGATAGGCTATATATAGTGTGAAGTTTCAGCCTGAAACCTGTCTCACGCTGGATACAGCTTGGTAAGCAAATTTCTTCCACCGGATTATCGCTCTTTTTGCCTATTTTATTAACTCACCAATATTGCAATTTTTATTAACTCAAATCGAATCTTGTATCTATAAAATCATAGCAGATAAAATCTCGTAGCAGTGTCATAAATGCCTCCCTTAATCTGTAGTCAGTGATATTTATACTTAATTTTATATTCCCTTCAATTGCCCTGGATCACCGCCTCCAATTTTCATAAATGGCCCTGGAAGCCTTTACCCTAATATTATTCTATTCATCTTAACATTGTTGCCTTTTGCATCAAACAGGGCATGGCGCTAGGGTTTCATTGCAGGTTTCTGGCGCTGCTTCACATTCATGATTCCTGAGAGGAAAATTTATATAAGTTGTTGAAATCATTGCAGGTTCGTTGGTGGATCTATAGCCAAGTTTATGAGGGTGATTTTCCTATTGCAGAAGAACATATATACACTTTTCTCTCGAAGTGAGGTGCCTATTGCAGAAGGGGGTAAAGAGATTATGGATTTGTATGACCCTGCCACTCCTCTGCCACAATGGTTCACTAAAGATGACCTCAATATTTAAGTAAGTCTGTATTAGAAGTATGGGTTTCAATTTTCTCTACTCTACCAGTTCCATACTATTGTTTTCCAAATCAAGCCTACAAAACCCATGTTCAATTTGTTTGAGTTACCCACATGTTCAATTTAACACAAAGAGTTAATCTTGATGACTTTTCTTTTGATTTTGGATGTTAATTTACAGGATTCAGAGATTTTTTTTTTCTGATCTGACCAACGTTGTTATAAAAGCTCCCACCCTACTTATCATAGGCACCAGTAATTATTTTCTCAAGTTTTTAGGAATAGAAGCACATATCAATAGTGACCAACACAATGCTGATGTGTCCAATTTAGACATCATATTTTTTACAAATGGAAGCCATTTTGTTTAAGAGAAATTTCCTAAGGAGCGTAATAAGCTCATCCTTGAATTCCTCAATAAACACCTCTAGAAGAGATGCAGACTTTTCTTTCAATAATGCAATTAACTTGTGCTCTTAAATGTTATAACAAAATTATAGTATACTGAATATGTGGGTGAATGTTGCCTCATATTGTTAATCTGGTAGGCTTCACATGCTATTTGTAGCTGGCCTGTAATCATATATGAAACAATCATGGATAAAACCATAGAACCTAATGCATGCATTCAATATATAACAATATAATTGTTTTTGAATGAAATAAAAAACAACATAAATTAATCGGTAGAGCACATAAAAACCTGACTGAAACCATGACAAGTGACTTGTCTCAAAATTGTGCACAAATTGTGGTCTATTGTACGATACT
Organism: Sequoia sempervirens; assembly: GCA_007258455.2. Classification (NCBI taxonomy): domain Eukaryota; kingdom Viridiplantae; phylum Streptophyta; class Pinopsida; order Cupressales; family Cupressaceae; genus Sequoia; species Sequoia sempervirens. The sequence goes on from VDFB02069356.1 coordinate 49,674, forward strand.
AGTGAGAAAAAATGAACAGAGTTTGTAGGAAAAATGTTATGAAATCCAAGCAAAGTAGATTTTTTCAAAATGAGACGAACCAAGACCACTCTCCCTACGACTACTACTTCAATCTATCTATAACAAGGGAAAAGTAGATATAAAAATATCAAGATTCACCAATTAAAAACAAAATATATCAGTCATTGATAATTGTAAAGTGTTAGGAAATATTACCAGAAAGTATGACTCTGTATCATGGTTTGAGTGACAGTATCTTACGACTACTGCCATCTCATGAGAGGGTCTAAGGTCTTGAAGACTAGCTTTTCTTTAAGGAAAAAACTTCAGCAATAGACTACCTAGCATAGAATGATTACAAGTATATGTATACACCCAACTCCAATCTCAAACTCAGCCTAAGTTTTTGTGTGATATTTACCTTCTTGTGGGCATATACCCTCTTTACCTTCTCAGTATTATATATTTTGGTGAACTCATGAGTTACCATTGTCATCTTATAAAATAATAAAAGTGAGCGACAATGACAACTATTGTAGATGAATTCTCAAATAAAACAATTTCATACCCATCCCCATATTGTAACATACCCATCCCCATATTGACTTATGCCTGATGTCATTAGCTGCCAAAATATGCATGTAGCACTTGCTCCTCCCATGCTCACTGAGGCATGGATGTGCTTATACATTATATCAAAGAAATTATTCCTCTGTTACTCATAAAATCTTGGATCTTTTGACAATTTCCCAAACACACCAAGAATCTCAGTCTCATGTTCTACATCTACGAAATTCCACTCTCATACTCTCTGCTTCAACTAAAAATTTGTTCATGGTGACTTCATTATTTATTTTTTAATTAAGAACTACATTATTTTTGAAGTTAATGTAATGCCAGTCTTTCTTCCATATGAATATGAGGATATGGTCAACAACACCAATGACAAAAAATGTGCAATATTTTGTACGAAAGATATTACGAAATTGTGCCACTTGCAAAATTTTGTTGCATTCACTTTCAAATGGTGATATGAAACCTTGATTCAAGCGTGAAGGCAACTGCATAGGTTTTGAATTTTGTGATTTTTCATGAGCTAAGTGCTGCAGCAGTGAGTTAAATTTAAATTATACACAAAACATGTCCTACAAACAAGGCTAACAAGGCTTCTTGTGTTCTATGCTTACATATAATAAAATATATGTGGAATTCGAAATACTATACTATCAAAGCCTAATAACTTATCTCTTTAATTGCGTGCTTGGAATCTTTCTATTAGGGTTTATGTGTAAGCTAAAGGTGCCCCCATTTTCATGGAAGCTGTGTGGGAGCACAGGTAGGTCGAATAGTCACCTATCATAAAGAATCACAAAAAAGCTTCAGTGGGTAGTTCTTCTACCCTATAATATCCAGTACATTTGTGATGTATTTTGTATCTAACAATTAATTTTGTTCTTTTAGGGGCTATATATTATACAATAAGTCACTTAATTGCAGTCTTGATCATAGAAAAATGCCCAGATCTCTTCAATATAATATTGGTAGAAGAAGTGGATGTTCGCTTCAAAGTTAATCTTATTGAAAATAAAGATTTGAGGAAATCAAATATATGAAAATTTGGCACCCCTTGATGAAAATTAAATAGAAATTTGAAAGAAATTAAGGGTGTTACAACAAGTTGAAGGGAGAAATCATGACTGCTGAAGGTGGGCAGTTGAGTGCCCCTCGTGAATGCTCTGTACTCAGCAGGGACACTTCAAATTAATTCTCTATTTTAACATTTTCCCTTTGTTGTATAACAACTTGCAATTATAATAAACATAGACCTTTATGATTTACTTTTATTCCCTAGTTGAACAACTTTCTGGTACTTTTTTATGAAGGAAAAGCATTCTATTTTTAAGCTTTGATGAAATTGATTTAAATCGAATTTTATGATGTAAGTATGAGAATAAAATTTATGTAATACAACTGGTGGACGGATAGGAAATTGGTGCACAAATTTAGCTTGCATTGAATTTTGTCATCTCTTTCCAACACAATGTATATCCTTTTATAGTGGATAATGTGTATCAAATTGTAATAAAATCTAGACCTGCAATAATTTCTTCCCTTCAAAATCAACACAATCTTCAAATTATTTAAAATTCCAGAGACCCAGAAGAACAAACCTTCATCTATTCAACGATCTTTGCCCAACCCCGTTGACAACAAATCTTAGACCTGTTGATTCAACCTAATCACATAAGGGTAAGTGCACCAAGATGGTCGCACTTTTGTGGCCACAAAAGTGCAAAATGAGACA
>VDFB02069357.1:0-19605 GCA_007258455.2 Sequoia sempervirens
GTAATAATTTGTTCACAACATCCAGATACATTCATGAAGGGGTAGATTTCATGAAAAAGAATAGATATGTTGGAGTGAACAGTGAGTTACAAACAAGGAACGCCATGATTTGAGGACTAAGTAGTCAAACAACAGTGAACCTCAAGATATATGCAAAACGGTGAAGAACATTTGATCAAAGCAAAAAAAAGCAATGACCTTACAATATATAAAGATACATATGAGACAATGATTTCTAGTGCATAAAGTCAGAATCACAAATGTTGATAATAGTGATATCATTGTTAAAAAGAATGTGAAGACAACGAAGGGTGTGAGCAACATGTGATGCCAAAATAGTGGGGATATAATGAGGAAATGCTTCTATTGCAATGGGGAATCACTGTATTGATGCCTTGAGCATTGACAAAAAATAGTGATCAATCATCAAGGATTGTATACTGTTGCTATAAACAGTGAAGGAATAGAGAACAAAAGACCATATCGGTGAGGAAACGAGTGCCACAGTGGGTGAAAGATCCAAGAAATGAAGACAACAATGAGAAATACTTTCATGGCAGTGAATAGTCAATTCCAAAGTAGTTCACAAGGCAATGGTATACAATAATATTACAAAATAGGGCTAAAGATAATGCCATATGTAGGGAAGACAATGCTATTTTAGTAAAAAAGTGTAAAAGAAAACATAGAAACAATGTTTAACAATGCTTCAATGATGGATTTTATAAAGGATGCTAGAACAATGATAGTGATAAAGAACATATATAAAAGTAGTAAATAGTCCAGAGGAGCTGTCAAGAAAAGATCATTGTCAAAGTAAGGCAATGATGGTATACATATTCATATTGTATACAACATTTATATATGAAAACATATTCATATTGCATTCATATAACAACTTTTTTCAACATTAAAGCTTTGAAACAGGTATTAGTCTGAAGGTTCGTGTCCTTAAAACATAAAACAGTCTTAAAACAACATAAAAGTCTTACATAAAAGGTCATAAAATGGGGCTCATCAATAATCATTTTCATTTCTAGCAAGATTAGAATCATGATCACTCATGTCTACATCTACTTGATTTTCTTCCTCACCCTCATTTGTGACATGCAATACATTATCTCTCCCAATTTCTTCATTGGTAATCAAAATATCTTCTTCAAACAATCCCTCATTGTCTTCATCCACTTCTTCAAATGTTTCTTGTAAATTAACATATTTCCCATCAGGCATTACATCAACAACTTCCATGAATTTTCGTCTCGAACGAGACTTTGTTTGAATGACATATGACCAACCTAGGCTTCCTACATCATCAATTAGAAATGATTGGTTAATTTGAAGAGGGAAAACATACAGCTCATCTGTCTCTGATAAAAACTGTCATGTATTTGCACGTACAAATCCATACTCATCAAATTGTATTGCAGATGGTCGGATCCACTTACATTTTAATAATATAAGACTATTTTCACCAAAATCCACTTGAATAATTTCTTGGATGAATCCAACATAAAATTTCTTCTCAATTTCATGAAGAAATTCAGCACTAACAACATAATCACAATTTGTCTTTCCTTTATCTTTTTCTTCCACTCTTAAATGACTACCATATGCCCACATTCCACTAAAACGCATAGCCCATAAATGTGGAGGTCGTGAAAGCTCAATTTCCTTTGTTGTTATATCTTGACCTTCTTATTTTGCATCATTGATTGCATTAGCAATCCATTCTTCAAATTTTGGAAAAGAATTAGCTCCAATCAAATCATGACGTTTGTGCCTTTGAGGTCAATGTTGCATCCAAGTTTGATTCTCTTCTTCATATTTTTTGGATAGAATAATGACATACAAATAGTAAGATTAATAATATAAATGTGTAAATGCAATTGAGTAAATAAATTATTGTGTAATTTTTTTTACCCATGCCACTTATCGAATGAAGATGTGTTTTGAATAATAAAGGCATGTATTGCACTTCTTTCTTGATATGATAGCTTGAAGCAGCACCCATTGCCTTCTAATACTTCACCTACAACTCTCTCATCTTCGTCATCATCCCATACACGTCGATTGACATTTTTAAAATCCTTCATATATTCTATGCAAAATCCCATAGCCTCTTGCATTAAATATCCCTCAAGCATGTTGCCTTCTATTTTTTCCCTAGTACGGACATTTTTTTTCAAAACCTTCATATATCGTTCTATAGGATACATCCATCTCATTCTTACTAGGCCACAATGCTCAAGTTCATATTCTAGATGTATTAAAAGATGCATAGAAATGTTAAAGATTGTTGGTGGAAATTCTCATTCCAATAGACAAAGAACTTCAACAACCTCCTCCCTCAAACTATCAAAGTTTGAAGGATCTAATACATGTAAACTCATTCTCTTTAATATTAGGCCCAACCTTATAATTACCAATCTTGGCCCCTTTGCCAAACTTGATATATTTACCACAGTAGGTAAAATATTCTCAATTATGACATGATAGTCATGGGTCTTGAGGCCTCTTAAGCTATTAATGTCAGTTTGGCTTCTAATGTTGCTACTTACATATCTAGTGGGAAAGCGAATCTGAGACATCAATTGTAAGAATTGTGCACATTGTTCCTTTGTCTAGACATAAGGAGCACTAGGTTTTCTATATTTTTCATTATCATATTTTTCAACCCAAATATTTTGACAAATCTTTATTTCTCAAAAGTCTTCATGTGATGAAATAGTATCAAGAGCACCAAAAAGAGTTTCTATAATAGCATAAGCTATATTTTTCTCAATATGCATAAAGTCAATAGTATGCGTAATGGCTATATCCTTAAAGTATGGTAACTTAAACAATATGTATAACCGTTTCACATTGCTTTCATTACATGGATCATATATCTATTGCCAAGAATCCCATCATTTTCAATAAATGACATTTTTTTTGTCCATTCTCAATAATATAATCACTTGTTATTAGTAATGGTGCTTCAGAAATCTCTTCTTGACCATTGAACCGTGTTTTTTGTTGACAATATGGATGATCCATTTTAAGGTAAGCATGATGTCCACAATAAATACACTTACACAAACTTCTTGAGTGCCTCACAAAATCCTTAAAGTTGCAAGTAGGACATCCATGGTATCCATGAACAGAGAGACCAGACAATGTGCCATATGTAGGAAGATCATGAATCATAAACAATAAGGAAGCTCTTAAAGTGAATTTTATTGAATGACCATCCCTTAAAGATTGAATTGCTTCAATTCCTTTCCACAATTCCATTAGCTCATCATATAATGGCTCTAGATAAGCATCTATTGTATCTAAAGTCACACTTTTCTTTCCTAGTATAATCAATGATAACATTAAGAAAAATGGTTGAGTTGCTAACCATGGAGGCAAGTTATAATTTATTAGAAACACTGGCCAAGTTGACCATTTAGTACTTTGATCTGAGAATGGGTTCACCCCATCTAGAGCCAAACCCAACCTTATATTATGAGGATCTTGAGAAAAATCAGGCCATCTGTTATCAAATTCCATCCACGTCTTAGAATCAGGCACATGTCATTGTTTTCCATCAGTGCTCTTATTTTTGGCATGCCACTGCATAAGTTCAGCAATGTCTCTACACCTATACATTCAGAGTAATCATGGGATTATTGGAAAGTGGCGAAGGACCTTTCTAGGAACCACAACTAATTTCAACCCTTGTCTATACCTCACTTCATGACATTTTGGACATTCACTCTCATTTGCAAGATTTTTGCGAAATAATACACAACCATTCACACATGTGTGGATGTTTTCATACCCCAAGCCGAGCTTACTGATTTTATTTTTACATTGACTTCATTTTGTTGGAAATGTGGAGTTAGTTGGTAACAATGAACTTAATAATGCCAATAACTAATCTACACTCTCATTTGTCCAACCATGCACCACTTGCAAGTTAAGAATTTGAAGGATTTTTGTCAAATGACTTAACTTGCAATTAGCATACACAAGCTTTAAAGCATCATCCATTGACTTGGCCCAATCATCGTTTAGACCCTCATTCAACATTCTATCAACTTCAAACCCTTCATCAAACATTTCTACCTCTTCATCTATGTTTGGTGCCACTTCATCTATGTTTGTTGCCTCTTCATCTCTCACAGTCTACCATTCTATCATATCTTCATAATAATTGTAAGCCCAAGGGCTTATACCACTATGCCCATATCTTATCATATGTCGATAAATCATATTTCTTTTTTTCACCTTTCCACCAAGACAATTTTTACATGGACATGGATATTTGTTATTGTCCCTCTCATCAAATACTCTCTCATCATATGCATGATATTGATACATAGTCAACCTTTGATGCTCATCCATCTATAATATTGTGCATTCCCATATTAATTTAGTTTCTGATTTAAAGAAAAAAATATAAATCTGAAAACAAATATGCCAAAACATTGTTGAAAGTAGTCACTTTTAGTGCAGGCCATAACATAAAGAAGAGGATATAATGAGTCATTTTTCTGAGATCTATCTTACATTCATTTGAAGTTTACCTACTGAGAATGGAATATGCCTATGTTTCCTATCAACTTACTTTTGACAATGAGGGTTTCGAATTACCTCTGAATTCACTGTAGAGGGCCTCGCTGACTTCAAATTCATTGCAGCAAACCCTGAATTCCTTGCCCGCCTTTTCAAAAGTCTCCAGGTCCTATCCAAACAAGCTTCATCACCCATGCAAGTGCTTCAATACCTATCCATGAGACTAACAAACATAAAAAATAATCCAATTTCATTCCCATGCCAACAATTATACATTTTACAAGTTGTTTGACTTATAAATATAAACAAGTTATGTAAACCACTAGATAAATAGCATTTAAAGGTTTATCGTCTCTGACTTATAATCTATTTTTGAGTTTAGCTAATACAACTATTTTTTTTGGTTTGTTTTCATGGTTGTTACTCATGTAACTTGTACTTTCATATCCCTTTGAGCTGCTTTCTGTATTTCTTTCTTCTGCATTGGCTATGTTATGAAAGTAAAACTTGAAAGTACCCCTGTTGATAAGATTTGAGTCTTTAGTTGTTTACTTGTTTTTGTGATATTTGACTTTTGAGTCTTAATATATAAGTCCAGATGTTTATCTAGATTGATGTGGATCTTGCAAATTCTAGATACTTAAAGCCAAAACATGATTGAGCCTTGAAAGTGGATTGATCCACAGAAAACATTATGGCGAGTGCTAGAATGTAATGTTCATTGTGGGTCATGAATGAGTGGAGGTGATACAAAATATTTAAATATACCAGTAATAGTCATATAGTGTTAATCAATTAATATAAATGTGACATAAGGATTTATTATATATAAGTGAGTTGAAGGCCAAGAGTATTTTGTCTGATTGTCAAAGAGGAAAAACTTAACATAGCCATAAACTCATAATTGATTTTGAATCACAAGTGTTTGTGTTCAAAATCATCTCTTAGAAGTACATGATATATATCTTCTACAAGTATTTCAGCATGCTGCAAGTATTTCTTGACAAGCTTATCTCTAGGTTCACCTAACTTAGAATTACATGCTAGATGCTACTATATTTTTTCCTTGGTGAGTTAGTTGTGTTCCTTTTTGTTCATAAGGAACATCTTTATAATTAATGTGGGTTTGAATCTTTTGATGTGCATCCATTTCAGGCCTGCAGTCAAATGGATTCCAGAGAGGCTATGTTTGGTGGAGGCTCATTAGGTAATATTTTGGAGTAATTCTTTAATTGGAAAATATATCCTTATTTTCTATAATTTTATTCTATTTGGTAGAGTGGCTCTGGGGATAAGGATTTTAAATGTTTACACAACTCTTTGAAGAATTCATGCTTTCTTTATAAGATTGTCTCCAAAATTTACTTCCAAATTACCATGAGAAATCCCCTGAAAATTGTGGTTATAGGAGGGTGTGGGAGGTGTACTTAGTGAATGCGATGTATATGTTGTCCAGAAAACAACTAAGTTGGTTCCTGCAAAAGTACTTTGGACAATTCAATTGAATAGATATGCATGCATTAGCAGTTTCAAGTGTAGCAGAGCCTATTCAATCATGGGAAATGTTAGGAGATTCATTTGTCTCTCTAACAAAGAGTTTTTCCAACCATTGCAAATTTGCAACTAGCTTGAAATGGTATCTTCATTATTGAAGAACTAGCATTCGTCTTGTCATAATTCTTTGGAAGAACTATAGTAACATGGGGATATTGTAAAGAATATTATAAATTAAAGGATTAACATTAATTTGGTCAAGCTAGGTAATGGACACCATATATATGTGATATTTGTCTTCTTGGAGACAACAAGCTTTATTCAGTTATCCATTATTGATTCTTATTCTCTCTTATTTTTTTGTATGATCTATGCATGTTATTTTTCATTGTGCTAGTTGTTAGAACTGAAAAATTTCACATTTTTCACTAGCCTCCACCCACCAATCCTCCACATTCCATAGAAATTCATCACATTTTAATTTTATGATCAACACAAATTGTTGAAATTTGTGTGACAAGATCCATTTTGTAGCCCACATTGCCAAATTGTCACACCCATAAATAACTTTGAGACTCCATAATTTTTCTTAAGTAAAAATTAGCACTATCGGTCTAACAATGCATCATCGGTGGAACCCCCATCATAGCCTCACCGATGGCCCAATGAAAATAGTTCATAACCTAGTATCAGTGTAACAAAACCCTATCGGGCTAACTCCTAAGGCGTTCCCCCCAATAGACTGATAGAGTCAACAAAAGTAAGCACATCATTGTAACACATGAACATCAGTGGAATGAATGTCTACATTCCCCCGATGGCCCGATATGATCATAAATGATCAAGAATTATTATATATCAGGGGAATTAATATGTATCGGCGTAATATATTTAGGTATCCCACCGATAGACCAAAGGAAAATTGTTCATCGGTGGAGAGGGTGGCTATCGGTGGAATGAGGATTGCAGTCTCGCCGATACAGTGATGATGATTGATTGCTAATTGATGTGACATCTAAAGGCATTGTCCATATATTTAAAAATAAATGCTTCCCCCTGATGACAAGACTGAAATGGGTGGTGTATTTATGAGCCAGAGTTGAAGTGAATTATATCACAAGTTGATTGCATAATTGTTGCACAGTCTGGAAGATTTCGTTGAGGATAGAAGCAGAAAGGATAAGCTAGGAATTCTCACATAGCAGAAACCAATGGAGGTGAGACCCAAGTAAGTACACCAATCCTGACTGAGAAGTTGTATTTTTCAAAGGATTAAGAATTTGAACAATGGAGGAAAATGCAGACAAACCCAAAGCTAAGAAATAGAAAACTGAGAAGAGACTCTTGAATCAAGACCTGATAGATCAATGCCCTGGGTTAGGGCCAAGATCCAAGAGGGTTGCTCATATGAATCCTTTAATGGATAGATTATTAGATAAACATAAAGGCTTGGGGGATATTTGGACACCACGATGCGAGTATGAGCTTTTCATGTATCATTATAGGAAACAATTTAGGTTTCAGCCAGTCTACAACCCATGGAGGTTGAACTTGGGAAGACTCGTGGTGCCCAATGTGTTCGTAAATGTAGAATTAATTAAAGCTCTGGCTAGTAGATATGACCCCAAGAGGAGAACTATCCAAGCACATAATGGGGCTAACATGCTTGTTATTTATGAGGATTTAATTTCTAATGTGTTTCAGTTGGAGTGTCCTATGAACTTGCCATTCACGATTAGAGATCTCTTGACAGAGTATCACCATATGGATACTAGCTACAAACGATGGAAACTACCCTTGCATAGGCCTCAGAATGAAGGAGGCCAACTCAGGAGGTTTTCAAGTAATGAAAACCCTCCTTTTCATGAGGACTTGTTTGAAGAATATTTCAGATACACTTATTATTCAGCTGATCAGGTCTTGGGGGTAGAGGTCCCACCCCTCATGTCTATTTCCCCAATGGTCTTAGCTTTAGACATACAAAGCAATGTTTCCAGGTCATTCAATTATGCTAGATACTTGGCCAATGACCTAAACCGAGAGCTTGAAAAGATTAAAAACAATAGTGAATATATTCATTTCAAACATTATTCTCTGTTCATTCATTTTCTCATGCACGAGGGACATGTTAGAAGGGTTTGGAGTCAAGAATTAAGGATAAAAGATACATATGAAAATGGGAACCTCAAACTTGTACAAATGTGGACTTCACTGTGGGATAGTCGATTTGGTAGATCTCATTATCTTTATTTTGAGGAGTTTTTTGTGAAACCATTAATGGAGTGGCTGGGATATCTGTGTGATTATAACTTATCCCCAAAATTGAAAAAAATTCTAAGACCAAAGGAAAATGACCCAAGGAAAAAGGTGGATCATAACTAGGGAGACTGGTATGCTTTTCCTGACTACACAGTGATTAGGGTTTATGGGTTTGAAGGAACTCCACACTTGTTGCCACAAGTAGTTCCTAATAGAATTTCCTACTTAGAAATTGTGAGGCAATTGGAAAAATTTGATTCCAAAAATCTCAAAGGACACAACAAACAATCGATCATGCCTAGTACCTTATGTTTTGGAGACTTTACAGTGGTTGCAAATGAGGGATATGAGGAAATTGATGCTAAATTAGCACAATATAACCTCCCTCTAGGTAACAAAAGGAAAGATTTTGATGCAGAAGGCTTTATTCACAAAGCAAGGTTATCACATGCGTTATCAGGATATGAGCATATATTCTCAGTTGAAGATGTAATAAAAAACCATGATGAAGCCTCTACCACTAAAATAATGCCTGCATATAATAGGGTTATGCTTGTAGAGGAATGGAAAATAAGAAATGTCCCATCTTATTCAAAGGCATTTGGTGAAATACGGGATCCTCTAGCAAGGATTGAGCAACTCATTGCTCATATGGATGAAGTGGTAAAGAATGTGCCTTCATTTGTCTTTGATGCCCCTCATGCAACCTATTCAGGAATGGAGGATGAAGACATAGAGCCCTTAGATTATATCCCTTCATAGCCAACTCTTGATGTGAGTTTTTCTATAGATACTGATATGAGTGAAGGAGAGGAGAGTGATGAGGAAAGTGATGAGGAGGAAGAGAAAGTACAACAAATAAGTGCTCCTGTAATTGTACGGTATGAGCCTCCTCAAGAACACAATGTTGTAATCTTTGAAGCATCAGATGAATTATCAGATGATGTTAGGGTCAAGGCTGGATAGGAGTTCATTTCTAATGGAGATTTTGTTAAGTCTCCTGAGTTTAAATCATTTATTTACGAATATAAAGGAAAGAAAATGAGACAAAAGATGTAGGATGTCACTCCTGAATGAGAAGTTGTTGTTTTGAAAGAATTGAAAAAAGAAATAGACAAAGAGATGGAGTCCATCACTCCTGAGAGAGGGAGAGAGTTACTCCAAGAAGATGGAGTATTGCTTTTTCCCGGATGGGATATAAGCTCTGCAATTGTGTTTGATAGTTTTAGAAAGAGAGGAGATAAAATAATGAATTTAACAGATGAAGCAAGTGACAAGATGTATTCAGAATCTGGATACAATCCAGATGAGGCCACCTTGCTTATTTGGTCACTGTAGCCCCATGACAAAAGACCAACTGTGATTGATAATCCAAACCAAATGTTTGTACATCTCTTGGTTCAAAGAGTAGGGGATACCAACCCCATGAACACAACAGAGTTGAATGTCAATGTGGCAAAGTTCACCAAGGCACAAATTGATAAGTTGGTTAAAGAAAATGACAAGTTGAAGAAGGAATTAGCACATCAAAGAGAAAGATCATCTTCCTCTTCCACACCAGAATTGTATTCCCTATGGCTTGAGAAAGATAAGAGATTATTGTATGCAATGGATGATACAACTTATTGGAAGCAGTGCCACCTGAAATCTCAAGAAAAATGTAAAGAATTGGAGAAGGAAGTCAAAACCATCAGGTATAAGACTGCATCCGAAATGATCGAGGGAAGATTCAATAAGATGATGAAATGCGCAGATGAATATTGGAGGCAATTTAAACAGGTACTCTTAGCATTAGAGGAGAACGAATGATTACAAGGGAGAATAATTGAAAAGAGACAAGAGCTTCAAGACAAGCAAATCTTGAAAGGACAGAAAATGCAGACACATAACAAATTGGTAGAAGCACACAATGGATATCATAAGAGGCTCGTCAAGGATTTCAAGTGCTTCAATTTGACTCCAACACTCTATGATGATATGGGAAATCCTCGAGAATATGATGATTGGAAGGAATATTTTAATGCAATTCTGACTGCTGCATTACAAGAGATCAATGACAAGGATATGATTTTACAAAATACTCACAACTAGCTCGAGAAGATGATGTATAGGGAGTATGATATGAGAGAGGTGATCTCCAATGTAGATACTTGTGCTAAACAAGAATACATCCATCACCTCTTTGCATTCAATTTGTTCCTCAACCAAACTATGGATACACCAGACATAGCAGGGCAACCATCAGGATGAAAGGAGTTAGCCGATAGCATGAGCACCATATCATGGAGTAGAAGCTTTGAATAGATCTTAGGTGGTCACGGGCTTCTGCTTGGAGATTAAGGGATCAATGCATTTAGTTGCTGCAATATTTCATTTTCTTAATTATGTTTAGTTATCAAACAACATGAATTTTTGTAATGGGTCTGTAGCTTGTTGCCTCTCACATATATAAGAGAGACCAAGACCCAAATAGATCATCCATCTCATATTATAAACTACTATTATAATGCATATTATTCAAAGATAAATATAATGGAGAAGGTTATGCATAATTGTTAATTTGCTTTCAAGTGTTCAACTGTTGTGTGGATTTATATGCTTATGTGTTATTTGGTTGTCTCTGAAGTGGCTATTTATGTTATTCAAATTGAGTGTGTGGAAATACATTTAATTTTTCAATACACATTTGTTGTAGTTGTGTGATGTTGTTGACTGGTTTCGGTGTGTAGAAGAATTAAAATTCCTTTTAAGAAATCAAATTTGATAGGTTCTTGTTTGGATTAAAGTCCTTTTGAATAGATTGTCTTAATTGGTTTCCTTTCACATTTGAATTAAATCCTTTCACAACTTCACAGTAGCATAAGGGGATATCACTAGGATTACTAAGAAGAGTCCAAATAACTGACATAATTGCATGTTTTCATAAGGTGCAAACATTCAAAGTGCCCAACTGTTCGAGTTAAGCTAGAGAGTGAATCTACCTATCTTATAGAACCCTATCTCCAAAATCATCATTCATCCCTCCACTTCCTCCGCCCAATAGAAGTAGGAACTAGAAATAATTAGATATTATGCATACAAAATACAACTCACAAACTTGAACTCTCAATTACTCTCACTAGTATTTAGACATTAAAACTCTGCATCTGCTTCATCTCATGTGCCATAGCAAGTAGATTGCTCAATCTAGGAACCATATCTATCTACAAATCTGCCTTATTATTTAGGTATACCCACCTAGGTTTGGTAGAGCTTGAAGAGTAGAAGGTAATCAGTCCTTCTTACCTTGTTTGTGGGCCAAAGGTGTATTAAGGGATTGGCACCCCCTTATGGTTTAAAACCTGCACTTTGAGACCTAACACTAGTGATGATGGCCCAGGATTTTTCATCAAAATATATGCATGACTTCCATGGTTTAACTACATCTCAATGTCCTTGCCATGATGAGAAGGTAGAGGTAGATTTCAACAAGAGCCTCCATTGTTTGAATTGGCATCAAACAATACCTTCAACCTCAACTTATGTCATTACATATAATGGCATTTCCCCAATTGTCTATATTGTTTAATCACACAATAAGGGGCCTTTAGAGCCCAACGGTACCTGCCCAATCTACATATACCTTTGGTGTTAATGAAAATCACAGGTAGAAGTGAAAGTGTTAGGAAGGTAGGCCTATTTCATCTAGATTTTTTTCATTGTCAAAATACGTCTACCTTAATTGATGCAAATTTGTTCATGAGATTTATGCATGATCACTATTGCTATCTATGCTCTACTGGTTTGATATGCCCATGAATTGTTTCCTACAGTACTTGACTAATGACTCTCTGTGAATAACCCAAGTATAGTGCTTTAATTGCTTTCAAACATAAAGTGGGTGGTAAGTGTTGCTTTATGTGATAACCATACATGACTTAGTTAAGAAATGGGAATCTCACTTATAAGATTTTCTCAATGAATTGGGATCCTGTATGCAAATACATGATGTCTATCTTTTCGTTTTTCCCTTTTCAGGTCCACTCTTGAAAGCTCCTAAGTGGTTGAAGAGATCACCAATTGGTGTCAATTTTGGATTTGGAGGAAAGCTTGCTTCATTTTGGCCCGGTACAACATCATAGAGTGTTGTTGGCTCTTCTGAGGTAGAGTACAATTTATTCTTTGGTACATGTCATTAAGATGATATATGGTCTTATTTTTTTGCTATTTTCATAGGTATATATACACAATCTCGTTACCGAGGATAGTCCGATGCTTCGTTCAACATAGTTTGAAGCTACAATAGCAGATGGTGAAAAATCATCATTGCGAGCTTTATGCGATAAGAAGTCTCAGGATTCTTGGTTACTTATTTGTGGATACTTTTTGAATGGGATTAATAACAATTTACATTCATTTGTATTGTTTCACTTGCAAATTTTTGGTTTCTGCATTGATTTAGTTTGGAAGAAGAGAGGGAGACATAGAATTTCCTAAGAGTCATGTTTGAAGATGAAGGAAATGCTAGGACAAAGCTACTTGAGCACCTTGGATTTCAAGTGCAAACAACAGAGAATCAAGACTTACATGAAGCTCAATCTACCAACATTGATGATATTAGTAGTGAAATAATCAACAATGTCACTCTTGATGATACAACACAATTAGATCCATCAATTCGGTAAAAAGGTGGACAAGATGTTACATCCCCCAATGAATTGGCATCCTATACACAAATACATGATGTCTATCTTTTCATTTTTCCCTTTTCAGGTGCACTCTTGAAAGCTCCTAAGTGGTTGAAGAGACTAGTTGGTGTAAATTTTGGATTTGGAGGAAAGCTTGCTTCATTTCAACCTGATACAACATCACAGAGTGTTGTTGTCTCTTTTGAGGTAGAGTACAATTTATTCTTTGGTACATGTCATTAAGATGATATATGGTCTTATTTTTCTACTATTTTCATAGGTATATATACACAATCTTGTTACCAAGGACAGTCTGGTGCTTTGTTCAACAGAGTTTGAAGTTGCAATAGAAGATGGTGAAAAATCATCATTGCAAGCTTTGTGTGATAAGAAGTCTTAGGATTCTCGATTAGTTATTTGTGGATACTTTTTGAATGGGATTAATAACAATTTACATTCATTTGTATTGTTTCACTTGCAAATTTTTGGTTTCTGCATTGATTTAGTTTGGAAGAAGAGAGGGAGACATGGAATTTCCTAAGTCATGTTTGAAGATGAAGGTAATGCTAGGACAAAGATACTTGAGCACCTTGGATTTCAAGTGCAGTCAACAGAAAATCAAGACTTACAGGAAGCTCAATCTACCAACATTGATGATATTAGCAGTGAAATAATCAACAATGTCACTCTTGATGATACAACACAATTAGATCCATCAGTTTGGTCAAAAGGTGGACAAGATGTTACATCCCCCAGAGACAATGGCGAGGAGTTTTTTGATAATTTGCATAGTTTGAAAGAAGATTCCTCACTTCCTCTCATTGAAAATGATTTTGTTTTTGGGAAGGATACCCTAGGTAATGGAGAAGAGGTGCAACATGAAGCTACTAAAGATTTGATTGAATACTTAGAATGTGATGAAGCCATTCAAAGTTCTTTAGTTATTGGTGATTATAAGGGAGTAATCATGCAATTCCTGTCAGCAAACAAGATGGCAGATGCACTTCTCATTGCTCATGTCGGGGGGAGTTCTTTACGAGAGAAAACTCGTGATAAATATTTAAGAAAAATGAATTGTTCCTATCTTAATGTTATGCTTCTATACTAATTGCATGGAATTTGCAATGTCTTAAAGTCTTTTAATGTTTTATGTTTTACCATCCTTCTTGTATTCAGCTATCTGGCTCTGTTTATCTAAAATATATTTATTTCTGTGGAATATTTTTTGACTTAACACTATTAGTGTAGGTGGTTTCTGCTATGGTCAATAATGATCTTATTGGCCTTGTGAACAACAGGCCTTTGAAATCCTAGAAAGAAACTATTACTTTACTTGTACACTACGTGTTTTTTCCCACAAAAATCAATTAAATTTTTTTTTTATGTAAATTGGATAATGCAATTTTGATTTGGAGCAAATTATACTTGACAATAAGTTTTTTTTATAACTCAATTCTAATTTCTGTGAGTTGTAGTTTGAAGATTTTGATATAATGAGAAAGCGTACAAATTTATGCATTGTATCATATAGTTGTGTACAGTATTTTCAAACATTTATCATACTTGTATCATAGATAAAGACATGGACGTAAAATAGTCTTGGCAGGCTGATTTTTTACTTAAGACTTGGAGGACTTGACATAGACTTGGTAGGCTGACTTTTTGACTTGGATGTTGAAGGTAGGTTTTCAAATCAAATAAACCCTACCCCATAGAGTGATGTGTGTTTTCCATTATATTTTCATTGAATGCTCTTGGAAAAGAAATGAAAATAGCTATGATGGTTTTTTGTTCAATGTTGCCAATTGATTCTAAGTTTTCTTTAAGAGGCTTGGGGTTGTAAGATCAAAGGGGTCTCTTGTAGTCAATAGAGAAAGAAAGTTAGTCCTTGAAGAGATTGTAACAAAGATGTGATAATCACAAAGCACAAGGTTCAAAGCAATGAGATCATAATGTAAAAACAAAAGTGAAAAATTATGTTTTTATTAGAACAATGATTTTAAGGATTGTCTATGAAGAAAAATCATCATAAGATAATAGTGAATACAAACAATGACAGTGCCAATGAGTTATCAATACAATGAATAAATATTTCCAATTTTAAATGCATGATAACAGTAGTCCAAGGCATGCAAGGGATAGGAATGAAAGACAATATATAGAGGGAAAATAGTTGCAAATGATCACTATTATATCAAATAATATGAGTGTCAGAGGATCATAGAAAAATGAAGGAGATAATAGTAGCTATTATGAATTCCATGTGACCCGATATCATGCACAAAGAAGATGTAAAAGACCATGGAACAAAGTGAAAAGGGTTCAAAGTCAATAAGATTCATTCAATGTCAAAGAGCATTATCATTATATCAGTCAAAGCACAAGATTGTAACAACAATGAAACAATGGAAACCAAGAACAGTATATGCAACATTAGGATCACTCTCATAAAGGATGAAGATCAACATGAGGTTTCAATATTCAAGATTTCCACCTACCTTTAGATTGCAACCTTGTTTAATGTTCTACCATTTATTGAATGATACTAGTGTTGCAACTCAGAAAACACTGCTCAACAAGCTTTGGCATTACAAAAATGGAAACCACCACTCTTTGCATTAAATGCTTGTTTCCTTCATTAGACTTGCAATTGGAAAACCTTCAAACATGCACAGGAGCTGAAATACCAAATTGTTGATTAAACTTTGAAACTTCCCTCCAATGTGCAATCACAATGTTTTACGCCAAAAATCAACTGCCTAAGATTCCCTCCAAATGCATACACAACCTGATCGACCAAGGCATCAAAAATACATATTTCTAAAATGCACCAAAAAAAACTATTGTGTGGAAGGCATGCAAAAATTAATCTTCATTTTTAGGGGAAAAAAGTTCATCTATCTACATTGTCATTTTAATATAGGTTGTGAAAATTAAGATAAGCATGATGTGCTCCTAAAATTACTAGTGTTCAAACTTGTATAAAAAATAACATCTATAAAAATGATCAACACGAATTGATTTCATAGATTATAAAATAATTCTATTTTAAAATAATTAACAATATAAAAAGCCTAAAAAGAGAAAATTTACATACCAAAAGCGATCATAATTGTTATTTCTATTTCTCATTATTAAGACGGTTGAGTATATCAGCAAGCGAAGATATAAGTGAATCAATTTCTTCATATTTATTTCAATTAGATTGTTTAAATCATATTTTATTAATGAAATTGACCACAATTGCTCTTTGATACATTTGACATGCTAACACAATAGGAAAATCAAACTGGATTCAAATCATAGTTAAAAACATTAATGATTCATTAACATAATGAGTAATAAAAGTTAAAGAATGTAAATGTTTATAAAAATTTTTATAAAATATGTGAAGGCCTTAAGACTGCACCGAGAGGCAATGCCTTCCACACAATAGTTATTTTTGGTGCACCAAGAAACCTAGGTGACAAATGGCCCACTTAGGTAGGGTTCCCATGAGGATGGCTTAATTAGCTCTATGGACTATGATCAAATTTGAAAGAAAAAATAATAGAGGAATAATAGTCATTTATTTAGTCATTAATTTAGCCATATATTTGGTCATTTTTTTTTTTTGATATGAGTCATTGATTTATTCATTTTTATTTGTCTAATATTAGTCATTTATTTAGTCATTTAGTTGTGATTTGCCAATTGCAAATTAGTCATTTATTTTTTCAAAATACTATAGTATTAGTCACATAAAATTTTAAATCATATAGTCATTTATTTTCCAAATTCTGAGATCAGAAGCATTGATGGGTAGAAATTGTTGAGGTAGTAATGAATGAAATAGCTGTGATATCTCTTCTATAGAATTAGTGGGTATGATACCTTGCAAGGGGTCTTGTAGGCATATGAGGTAGTCTTGTTGTTGTGGGATCCTACCACAGTCATTTTGGATTATGTGAGCAATGAGCTCATCCTCATCCTGGTCATCCAATAAGGGGTTGCACTCTATAGTCATCGATGTCTACAAAGAATATTTATCCTCATCCTCATCCAAATTGGGCCAAATGTTTTGCTCAAGGTTTGCATATGGTTGGGCTGGTGGATAGAGAACCAAGTTCTTTGTAATTGTCCCATTAGATATTATCATTTTATTAGACCTACAACCTATAAATGCATCGACTGTAGCTAACCAAGGTCTACCTAGGATGAGTGGGTGACTTGCAAGATTAACTTTGGGTTGTAGCACTGTGAATTTTGTAGGGTATTCCCAAGAATCCAACATAATGAATAGGTCTTCAATAATCTCCTCAGGCTTGACTATGGGCATATCAGCTAACTACAAAATAGTTTGTGTGGGTCTGAGGTTGACCAACTGAAGCAACTGTATTGTTTCTTTTGTCATGACATTGATGGCTACCCCCAAGTCTATCAAAGTATTCTTAATGAGGGTCCCATTAATCTTAACATCCATATCTGGACTACTAGTGTGTGTGTACTTAGGGACTTAATTTTCCCTAACATGATGTCTGCAAGATTTCCCAAGACATGGGTTGTCTAAGGATCTTTTCTTTTCCTGCCCAGTTTCTTAAGACATAGATCCCTTACAGTTTTGGTGTAGATAGGGATGTCTTTGATAGCTTAGATTAGTGGAATCTTGATTCTCACATCTTTGAGTTGTCCTAAAAGATCTGTCTCAACCTGAGTGTGATGTTTTTGTATAGCTAGGCATTCAGGAAATGGTGGCTTGGGACTTGAGGTGGTTTGGTGTACCTAATTTGGTTCATGTTCCAAAGATGATTTTTTAGAAGCCTCAACTATAGGTACCTCATCCTCCATTTATGTAATTTGGGTGGATGAAGGTCCAACCCATTGTTTACCTGATCTAAGGTGGACATAACTCACCTCTACCCCATAAGTGGGGTATTACATAGCTTCGTTAGTATAATCCTGCTGGATAGGCTTAGTGTTAGGGTTAGGTCCAGGTTGGGCAGGTATTTATTGTTTCTTGGGTGGTTGGGATGTAGGATTTGATGGAGGCATTAAGGCTTGTTGCTATGGTGGAGGAGGGAGCATAGGATGTTGGTAGTTCATATTTTGTTGTTTCCATTGTTGGTCCTTCTGCCACTAAGGTTACCACTGATTCTATTGGGTTGGCCATTGTGGATTATAATTGGAACCCTAAAATTTTTGTTGTGGCCAAGGATTTGGTTGTTGGTTCAAATTTGGTTGAGCTTGTGGTCATTATTGAGGGTTTTGCCTTTGATTTACTTTCCAGGACTAAGAGTTCCAAGTAGAAAAGTTTTGATTCCCAATTGGAAAGGATGAGTTAAAGCTAAGGGGGTCTTGTGGCATACCTTGTCTCTACTACCATGGCATCATTTGTTCTATATAAAAGAGTTGTCCATCATCTCCTTCAATTGGCTGAAAATTAGGCTTCTCAACTTTATCTTGTTGGATACTAGCCACTTTTACAGTTACAATTTCCTTTTCTTTGCCTACATCTTGGAAAATATTCAGTGAGAATTACCTTAGCTTCCTCCTACTTTTTCTTAATGTGGAGAGTATCCAACTGACTTACCAAATGATTGATGATATCCTCCTTCATGTTAGATAACAAATTGCTTAGCTCTATTTTTGAAATCCTTGTGGATGATTTACCAATAACTAATGTTCTATCTCCTCTTGGCATTTTAGTGAAGGTCTAGGAGAAATTCCTACAAACCTTACAAATTCCAAAAAATGGTATCTAAGAAAGATCTCCCTGGCCAATGAGGTTCAAGGCATCCATGCAGTCTTCATTAACTCTCCTCAAAAAGACTAACTTGAGAGACTCTTCTAACAACTTGTTTTGTGAATTTTTCTTTAGAGAAAACTAAAATAGCTCTACATAATCTTCTAGGGGCTCATCATCCTTTTGTTTCATTCTTAATATATCATCTTTCATCCTATCAAGTCCTCTACAATAGTCCTGATACTTCTCTAAAAAAATTGTCTTCATGGTGTCCCAATCAGGAACAACATCCTTACCTAATCCCAAAAACCATCTCAAAACTGCATCCTTCAAGGTGGCAAGGAAAATATTGAGCCTATGTGCATCAAAAGTATAGTCATAACTTCTACATAGGACATCAAATTCAAAAAGGAATGTATTTGGGTCCACAGTCATTAACCCATAGAAGACTAGTAATGTTGAAGGGGGAATGTTCTTCAACACTACATAGCCCTCTATTGGTCAATGATGGGGATCTCAAATGTCCGTTGGTCAACATCATCTATTGCATCACCCATGATGTGGTATGTTCCTTCTATATGTGGGTTAAATGTTGGTGAGAAGGAAATTTCTTCTTTAGTGGTACATTCATTCTAAGTACTAGAGTCACCAATCTTTGATATAGCTTCCTGGCATGTGGAGGGAAGGAACCTACCCAAGGAATCTCTCTGCCTCCACATACATGAAATATAACTTTAGATTCAATGATCTTGCACAATGTTAATATATCTCTGGTGTTGGAAAAAGATTGTATCTAACAGTCCTAATGCTTGAAAAGAAAAAATAGCTATGAAAACTATAAAAATAATTGTATGAAGATAGCACCATCCTCGACAACAATGCCAAAAATGCAGATTCTAAGCTAATGTATTGTAAACT